>WUQG02412140.1:0-16128 GCA_011317285.2 Androctonus mauritanicus
CCCCGGTGCCAAGGAGATATCATTTTTTTTTTCTTCCTCTTCTTCTTCTTCTTCTTCAAAAAGAAAAAAAAAATCTCCTTTCGTATCTTAGCAGTAAAGCTTAGCGATTTTCATGTTGTACGACAAAGTGACTTGAACTGCACCGTTCCCACGCGTAAAGGTGAACAGATAACGAGATCCAAGACTTATAAGAACTTCCTGCATATTTTCCGCCTTTGCTTGTTTATCTTACATTTTCCCATGATACTAATGCTATCTATACATCCCACGGGTTTAAAGATATTCCTAGTGTTTTATTTGCAAATTTTTATCTTGATGTACCCGTGGTTTAATATTAAAGTAAAGGAAGATTTGCGTAGTTTGTATCATAACAACTCTCTTGGAAGGGAGGGTTCTCTTTCTACATACATATATATATATTCTCTCTATGTTATTTATTTTATCTTTTTTTTTCAGATGCATCTTTTATTCCACTCTTTTTTTCCAATCACATTAGAAGAATGTCAGTTGAGTTGGTCGCTTGAATAATTCCGATTCTTATACTTTCACCGGAGGACATTCCCTCAATGAAGTTTACTTCCTGGGGGAGTTGTAGAGTCGTAAAAATCGTACCGAAGAGAGAAAGAAAGACAGAGTAGTGAAGGCTTGACTTGTGCATGTCCCGACTGTATGCTTGATAGCTGCAGGACAAATTGGAAACAAAAGAGGAAGGACATCAAAGAAAATGATGTTATCTGGCAAATAACGCAATTACCTACTGCGTATTCTTCTTGTCAGCACACTACCTTGACTATAGTATTAGTACTAGTAGTAGTAATTCGATAGCAGCAGGTTGGATTCGTCTCAGGAAAAATTCAATGACTTTACCTAGGTGATGTTCCATTAGTATTGCCATGATATGGTTAGTTGAGAATTTCATTAGTGATATTGACTGAAGTTTTCTTTATTTATTTTGTACTCGGTATAATGTCATTTAATCAGAATAATAACAGGAAAAAAAATCGAATTTAAACGATTCACTAAAAATCACTATCGTATCCATTTTGTCAGTATCAACTCTCGATATTTGCCATTAACTTATTACAAGTTGACAAACCAGACTCTCACCAAAGGAATATTAGTAGAAATTAAAACCCTGCTTGTCTTTTGCATCATTAATTTGTTGTATCGATTTTCATTTAAATCAGTCCTGCCTGTTGGGATTTAAAAATGACATTTAGCGTCTAACCATGATGGCCATTTTGACGAAAATTGATTTCTCGAAAGAATTTTATCTCTCCTTAATCTATATATCGATTTAAAACAAAATTGAAACTATGTTTTACATTTTTTTTATAATTTATAAATAAAAAATACTGATTTTTGGAGTCAGTTGATTCACCAATGCTTTTGCTACTTGCAGAATAATATAGACTTATAATGGTTTGCTCATGGTTATAAAAAACCTCTTCAGAAAGTTGTTTTGAAAATCAAAATTTAGTTTAATTAACTGCTTTATCTGCATGATAATGACTACTACTAAAAATGCCTCGCTGGGCCTCTAGAGTATTTTCATCGTCTATTGCTCCAAGATATTTTTTTTATCTTCCACATCAACGATTCTCTACCAAAGAGCTTAATACAGTTACGCTACTCCAAACTATTTTTTTTTTTTTTTTGAAAGTTTATGTTACAGAATTGTCGTAATAATTTTCTTGTCTGAAACATCTTGATAGCTAAACATTTTGGGGATAACATACAAAATTTTATCGATAGAATGTTTTTTTCTTGCATCTTTAAGAACGATGCAAAATTTTATCCTTTATGCATCTTTCCTACTGCCAAAGTTATCAAAAAAAAAATTTCTCCTTCAAAGAAGAATGCTCTCAATAAGTATTCGTTCCAGAAAATTATCATAAAAATCACAACAGAAAAATTCGGACTGTAACCATGAAAATAATTCATACCGAAACGTGATTCTTCCTCATATAAATAGAAGCATCATTACTTCTGCATCGTATCACGAAGTGTGAAATATTTCTTTTCCTCTACGATCAGCACAAAACTGACAAATCTCCTCGATCACACCAACGATTTATATATAATGCCTTTACTAGAAAAGGCTTTCTTACAACCAGTCAGACTCATCAGCAATTATAATTTTCAAATTTATCTTACAAAATTCCGGGTCGAGAAACAACAAAACCTAACTCTTCAAAGTTCTTCTTTACCTCTTCTACTCTAGACTTATTGATGGGTTTTGTAGAGAAGGAGGAAGTTCCTCTTAGTTTTCTTCTTTTTTCATACTTGACAAAAAAGAAGGAATAGATAGAAAAAAAAAAAAAAAGAACTAGCAGCTGAGTGGACGTCCCAAAAGTCATTCTTCTACGTCTTGGATTCTTGGAAAGACTCTTTTCCGTCTTTCGTTTCCAGTTTACAATTTGAAGGAAATAACATCTCGGTAATGTCTTTAAATTTCGGTTTTCTTTCTTATTTTTTTTTTCTCCTTCCTCTTCCTCTTTCTCTTCTCCTCTTTTATTTTTTTATTTTTTCCTTTTTTCGTTTCGCCATTATTTGACTATTCTTAGTCGATGCAGAGTTAAAAGAAAATTGATCGACGGCATAACCGAGTATTGATATCGAAGAAGAGTATTATATTTTATTTAAACCGAAAATTTATGGTTATAAAAACAACCGAAGCACTACTGAATCTATATCGTTATACATGAGAATGACAGGAGGAGGAGTAAAAAGGAACTGGGTGGAGTTTCGTCATAATTCTTGATATATAGTCTGCAAAACTCTTAAATTGAAATTTATGTTTTTGAATTGTTGCCCAGTTAAATTTCTGAACATGTTAAAACATTAATTACTGCATATATATATATATAACCGAAAACACAATATTCTTGCATGGTATAGAGAAACGAAACCTTTGCAGTTACGTAAACAGAACTAAAACATATAATGTAAATTTATATTCCAAGTTATCTTTTAAGGAGTTTCTCGATAAATAATGTAAAAATATTAAAACGGGGCTTTTATTATATAAAATAAAAATTTTTAAGTCGTTTTTCTAACGTATTATCAGCTAGAAAAATAATTTATTTGGCATTTCACACCGATTCGCACAGATGCACTTCGATACTCGCAGAAATCTAATTTTTAGTATAAGAGAATAAATAAAATTATATTTCGTACGAAAATTCTTGTTAAACTTTATTATAAGAGTTATTCCAAGTATACAGCGATAAAAGTATTAAATTAATAACAGTTTATCTGTAAAAGTTAGTTGAGCGATAAAGCATTCCGCTCCTGCTAAGAATAAATATAATATCGGATTAATTACAGAATTTTAATTATAATTAGCAGATTGTAATTAATCAGATTCGATAGAGAACGAAATCGAAGAGTAAAAGGATGGCAAGTAATGTTTCGATTCTTCTGCTGCTGCGACAGAAGCAGAGCAAGGAGGCAGATGGTGCTGTGACTGCTGAACATCTAGCAATAGATTGTATTGATCTCTGTGGTCAGGAAGTGCGTAGAAGAGTAAGCTATAAACTGAGTCCTGACGGAAAGAGGTTTGTAGAGCGGTTAGCAGCCTAACACATGCTGCGGTAATAGAGAATTGTGTTCCCGTAGCTGCACTTTTCTCCTTTGGCAATATCGAGAGAAGCGCTTAACAGTCGAGTAAAATATCCATTTCCTTCATGCTTCAATCGACCAACAGCAGATGAACAGAATTATGTTGACAAAATGCGATTTTGAAGTCTTATATTCCAAGATATAAGCGTTAGAATGTAATACTTTTTTTTTTCTTTCTTTAATACTTCCTTCTCTTCTCTCTACTTAAATCCGATAATTACAGTATTAATCCTTAAAACTTTATAGATTCTTCAATATTTTAAAGACGTAGATAACATCATCTAATTTAGTCTAACTATTTTTGGAAACTTAAATTAAAAAAAAAGTTTTTTGAAAGAAGAAAATAAAAGTATTTTTGGAATAGTTGGTGGAATTTAAAGAGAAATCGATAACCATACTTGAATTATAACGCTGTTTTCCAATCGGAAATTTATTAATCAGTCGAATTTTGGTGAAGTACACCAATATGCAATTGGAAAGCAGCAGTGGTAATTCATTTTATGTACCACTGCGTGGAGCGGTTAATGAATAGCTTTCTAAATTTATTTAATTAAACTTGTTAATAGACTCCTTTATGGATAACCTGTCTCTCATAATCCCCATTTTATTGATGTTTATGTTTTGATTAATCAAACGTAAAATCACTATTTCCAGTTTATACGTGTATTTTTCAAGTGATATCAAGTTATCACCATTATATAGGCCTATATATATATATATGTTTATTGTTGCTTGTTGCAGCAAATATAACAAGCATGCTCGAAATTTTTAAACATAATTACTATTATTAAATGATAATTATGCAGTTTAAAGTTTAAAATTTGTGACAGAAAATTGCAGCATTGAAAAGTTTGATGATTTTAATAGAGGTTTATTCAATTGATAATATTTAGAATTATAGAATTGTAGTTAATAACGGGTTTTTACTCATTTTGAAGATTAGATTTGATGATCTTCAAAATTTTATATATTATTTTAGTTTTTAATATAAAAATTAAGATTCGAAAAATTTAAATTTGAAATGTAAAAGCAATACCGTATAAAATAAAAATTAAAAAAAAAATCGTTAGTAAAATTAGAAAATTTAAAGTACTAAAGTAAAAAGGTAAATTCGAGAATAAAAATGAAAAATAGAAAAGTTTTAAAATGATAACAAAAAAAAAAAAAAATCGAAAGTTGAAAAATGAAATGAAAAATTTGCATAATGAAAATTACACACAAAATTTTTTAAAGTAAGGAAATTAAATAAAAAAAAAATTCAAAGAATGAGAGTGAAATGGAAAAATCAAAGTATGAAAGTGAAATAGAAAAATCACAGTATGAAAGTGAAATAGAAAAATCACAATATGAAAGTGAAATAGAAAAATCAAAGTATGAAAGTGAAATAGAAAAATCACAATATGAAAGTGAAATAGAAAAGTCACAGTATGAAAGTGAAATAGAAAAACCACAGTATGAAAGTGAAATAGAAAAACCACAGTATGAAAGTGAAATAGAAAAATCAAAGTATGAAAGTGAAATAGAAAAATCACAGTATGAAAGTGAAATAGAAAAGTCAAAATATGGAAATGAAATAGAAAAATCAAAGTATGAAAATGAAATAGAAGAATCACAGTATGAAAGTGAAATAGAAAAACCAAAGTATGGAAGTGAAAGAGAAAATTCAAAATATGAAATTGAAATAAAACAATTAAAAAGAATGAAATTCAAGTAAAAAAAATCGCAAAGAATGAAAACGCAAAACGAAAAATTTGAATAACGAAACTGAAATAGAAGTCTTAAAGATGAAAATTAAATAGAAAATTTCAAATTATGAAAATCAAACAAAAATACTAAAATAATTCAAAATGAAATATATATATATATTAGAATATATAAAAAGAAATATAACAATGAAATATAAAATTAATGTGAAACATAAAAATTTCAAAATAATACATAAATTTTATCATTTTCTCTCTCTGAATTCGTTCGCGTCTCTATTCCTCAATAATTTTATATAAGCTTTATGTTTTCCCTCTTTAATTAACTTTCTAAGTTATTTCATCCCTTGTTATGCAGTTTATATTACATTAATTTTGTATAATCATACAGTTTCCTAAGAATTAAGATATTCAGCAACGAATTAATTTTGGTAATGAAACATCATTAACAGAACTCATTCAATTTCTATGATTTATGATAATGCATTATTCAATCAATATCAATTATAATGATTAAATTTGAATATTTAAGAAAATAATAAAAGATGAAAAATCTAATTAGAAAAGAAAATAGAATAATTTAAAAGAATCTCTCTCTCTCTCTCTCACTTTTTTTTTTTTTAAGAAATTAAATTTAAAAGTCAAAGAAAATATTTGTCAACTTGAAAGAAATTTATCTGATAAATGTGTCAAGAGGATCAAAATAATTCAATTACCATAAAACGAATAAATATTTTTTAATGTCGCTAAATTAGTGTCAAACTTCAAATTTTTTTATTAATTCAAAAAAAAATGAGAAATAAAGAAATGTATTAATTTAAAGCCATTTTTTTCCTCCTGGTTACTTTTCAAACACAATTATTTTTTTATTTTTTAAAATAACAATTAATCTGAATTGTTAGTCTATTGTTTGGTTTTTTTAAAATCGATTAATGTGAAATATTAGTCTATTGTTTGATTTTTTTAAAATCGATTAATCTGAAATGCTAGTCTATTGTTTGAATTTTTTAAAAATCGATTAATCTGAAATGTTAGTCTATTGTTTGATTTTTTAAAATCGATTAATCTGAAATATTAGTCTATTGTTTAATTTTTTATAATCGATTAATCTGAAATGATAGTCTGTTGTTTGATTTTTTGTAATCGATTAATCTGAAATGTTAGTCTATTGTTTGAATTTTTTAAAATCGATTAATCTGAAATCTTAGTCTGTTGTTTGGTTATTTTTAAATCGATTAATCTAAAATTTTATTCAGCAAATGTAGTTTTGTTATTAAAGCAGCATTTTCTACTATTTTGCGAACAATTAGTATTTCGTTATAGTGATCATTCTTGAAGATGGTTCCTAATTTAACTAAGGATCATAAATTAAACTTTAAACTGATATCTGAATCTCATGACAACTTCGCACATTAATTAAAGTTAAATTTAGATCTAAGTTAGTATTTATTTAACATATAATTATTCCTGCTCAAGATATATGAGACATAACATGTATTCAGTCATGTTCGAGCTCATAAATGTTAATTTTACGTGACTGATCAACCGTGAAGTCATAAAAATTTCCAAGTTTTATAGTGTCATTGTGTCACTTTTCAGTGTGGGAGTGATAAATTTATTTTAAATAAAAATTTCGATTATTACTTAAATATCCAAGTGCCGAACGAACTAACTTAGAAACTAAATTCTCTAGTCCAAGTTATAATGCCTTCGACATGGTGAGTATATGAATATAGAAAGATTTTGTGAGATGCCCAACACGATTTGAGAAATTCTTTAGATAAAAAAAAATAGTGTACATAATAAAATTACAGTACTTTCGTGTTGTACCTTCTTAATGGTTTTCAGGATAAGTAAAATGCTTTCGCTCTTATTCTTGGCATTTTAACACTAGTTTTGTGACAATAGCACGCACGACGTGAAGGTAAAGCAGAAATTTGCATGTCAGCTTGTTTCGACATCTAGACTGATACTGGTTTTACTTCTTCTCCAGACTTTTTACTCCACCTGTTTACCATTGGTCGCAGCTGCTTCCCGATTCTTCTATTCTTTCGTGTTTTTTTTTCTATATATATATAAAAAAAACGAATTTTTCTCATTTCTGTGGCTCGAAACTAAATACCGAATTACTAAGTTTGACTCTAGTGGAAATTCCAATTACTTAACTGTTCTGAATTGTAAATGTTTTAACAGGAAGCTTTTCTATGACAGTGAATAATCGTGTATTAAAGCAATAATAAAAAAAAGAAAGGAAGAAAGAAAGAAAGATTTGTTGGAATAGCAGGAATATATTTAAGTAAAACTTTTAAATAAATTCGTAAAATAAATAAGTACAAATTTAGTAAAGATCGTTTTGAACGAAAGTTACATTTTACCTTTATAAATTTTGTATTCTAGGCAATACATCACGTAGGACGGAACGATCAAATTTTTCAGTGTATATAGCAACTTTTAAATGGAAATAATTCTGGTTAAAATTTATTTTTTTCACTCCATAAACCATTAGATAGCATAAAATTAAGTTTGTCAAGAATTTTAAAGCTTAATATTTAAAAATCGCAACATTAAAATCAGTCAAAAGTAAACTGATATTTTTGATTGTTATTTTCTTATTTATCATATTGCATGCAGGATTTTATTGTCATAATGTAACTAATAAAGCTTTTATTTTTGTTCTCTACTTGCTAGCAATCTTGTATTTATTATAGAAATGGGCAATTCAGCAACTTTAATGGAAGACATTCAGTTAATAGTTTTTTAAAATATATATATTTATATTTAAAAAAAAAAATAAAATAAATACTCTGTGCCGATTTCTTATCAAGAAATAAAGTATTTCTTTTGAAAAATAAAAGTCATCTCAAGGTTCACCTCCAAGAGTAGAAGAAGACATTTGCAAAGTCTTGATCGTATACATTTTCATTAACCATGAGTAAAACCGCCATCAGTCTGTCGCTAATATATGTAATCAGGTCTAGCGTTGGAAAATTACAGTTTTCTCTTAATATTCCATTACAAATCAGCCAGTTGTCTTATGGACAAGTTCTAAAAAGGTTTTTCACCGGACGCATACAATAACCTTACCTTGCACTTAAGTAACGTTGCTTTTCTAGTAAAAAGAACTCTATCCAACGAACAAAGTGATACTAATGTACTTCGATTATTTATGACATAATGTCTGAAAGTCTCGTTCTGGACTCCATTACTTGGTTTATATGTCCCCAGCGAGGCAATCCTCTGCTCACCTCACGTACAGACTAACTGTAAAATACGTTCATGAAGAGTCCTTAAGTTGACGTCTGCCAATGATGCAAGACTTTTCTACCTTTACCGTGACTTTGAGAATCAACATTGTTTTCTTTTATTTTTTTCTTACTTCCTTTTTTTTACATCGTGAGCGAAATTGTAAGACCTTTCAAATGCTATCTCTTATTCTTCAGTAGGAAAAAGTAGATATATGTTACGTGCACGTCACATTATGAGTTCGCGAGATGTTTACTGGCTTTGGTAGGAAAGTTAGACCCCGTTTTCAATTTTAGTGGACGTACGTGTTTCTTACTTTATGTAGAGTTCATGCGTATCAAGAATTCGTATTGCATTTTTACCTTTCATTTTCCGTTTTATTTTTACTCAAAAAGCTCCCAGATGTTCTCATAAGTCGTTTATTGCTTTCCTTTTATCCACTAATTCTAAAGATCTGCTATACTTCGCCGTTAAACTTTGTCCTGAAGCACTTCTGTAATTGTATATTTTTCAATTCTCTTTAGTTTCTGAGAAAAATCAAATTAAGAAACTAAAGAGATGTTACAATAATTTGATCACATTCTAAATTTTTATTTGAGTTATGCCTTCGTACGTTTTAAGAAATTTTGTTAACCTAATTAACCTAACTGGATAATTATATCAGAAAAATTAATCTGATATAATTATCAAGTTTTAGACATCAGAACGAATAGCAGAGATAAAATTTGGCTTTCTTGAGAAAGATAATGCCGGATATCGTTTTTTTAGTACTAGAAATGTTGCATAAGTCAAAGAGACACGTTACTAAAGGAAAGAATTACAGAAAAGTGCACTTTGCTGTCATTCTTTTATTGTTTAACTTTATCGTACTTCACACTCGTTTATTTATCGCTACAGTTTTATAATTCTTCCTGCTTCATCGAACTTCAACCAGTTTAAAACTTTCTGCATAGTTTTCTAGTTTAGTACATTATCCTGCTCACATTATTAACCATCATAATAAATTTAAACTCGCCGGATACTTTATCGGAATTCTTAATATTTCATCATAAATAATCCAACATTTCAGTATTGCGATTTTTATTCATAAACGAAGAAAAGAATAAAGATAAATAAACAGCGTATACAGTTCTGGAAAGAACTAATTCGTGTTTACCTCTCGCATCTTCTATTTTGAGATGATTAAAGTATGTGAAGATTAAAATATACGTCGACAACATCATCTTCAACTGCATAAACTGTGTGATGAAAATCATAAAAATCTAGCTTCATAATCATTGGAGGAAACTTCATAAGATTGAACATCCGCTACTGTTAAACGGATGAAGCCGAAGATAAATTAATCTCATTTTAAAGCAAACTTCAATGGCTTCATCACTTTGCTAAATTTTATAAAATTAAATCAAACAGTTCGAAATTTATTAGGGGGAAAACCTTTAAAGTTTAAACCTCTACCATTTTTAAATAATTGAAAAATAAAAAGTTAATTGATGTGTCGTCGAGATCAGTTTTTAATGGTTTGATATTCATGCCAAACGTTATATAATTTCAATAATTAGTATAGAATATATTAAGAGAATGTCTCAGAAGTTTAAATGTATTTTTAAACGTTTGAAGCTACAGAGCTATATGATGTAGCATCGACGTTATCTTTAATGATAGAACATCAATAACAAATTTCACGAAAATCTGCTAGCGGAAGCACACAGTCAACCGATAACATCATCATCTTCAATTTTCGAAGAAAAGTGAGCTCAGTTTTATATCTTCTGAGCTCAGTTTTCTTCGAAAAATATGCTAAAACAAGAAGCATACAAATAAAAGATGAGAAAAACAAACTGACCTTTTAGACAGAAATGATCCCCAAAAAATTCAAACTATTCCAACTGTACGTTCAATTGCAAACTGAAGATGATGATGTAGTTGCAACTGATGATTCGTCGTCTACAATTGCATCATCATCTTCAATTTTCGAAGAAAAGTGAGCTCAATTTTCTTCGAGAAATATGCTAAAAAAATAAGCATATAAATAAAAGGTGCAAAAACAAACTGACCTTTTAGACAGAAATAATCCCCCAAAAATTCAAATTATTCCAATTATACGTTCAACTGCAAATTGAAGATGATGAAGCAATTGCAAATGATGATATCATCGTCTACAATTGCATCATCATCTTCAATTTTCGAAGAAACGTGAGCACAATTTTCTTCGAGAAATATGCTAAAAAAATAAGCATACAAATAGAAGATGAGAAAAACAAACTGACCTTTTAGACAGAAATAATCCCCAAAAAATTCAAATTATTCCAATTATAATATTTATAAAAATACGTGTTCGTTTATAAAAAACTTTCCAAATTTATTTATTCTAAGATTTAATAAAGCAAAAGTATTAGATGTACTCGTATGGCAATGCTATGATAATCAGTGACGAAATGAGAAGCGAGCAAACTACTCTAGTGTGTATGTATATATATATATATATATATATATATGACACGTCGATCCTAAGGAGACTAGATGTCGTCAGCCACGACTAGATATCGTGTGATTCCATTACGAAGTGAATAGTGTACCACTATCTCCCGGAAGAAAGTTATGGTGCGTGAAGGAAAGAGACACGCCGCAAGTAAAGTTTTCTGTGGCAGACAGATAAACCACCGCTTCACTTAAACTCGCAGGCACCACCAATGCAATATATATGTAATGAATTGGCGTGGAAGAGACGCTCTGTCTGCCAACTTATCCTATCTAATAGGAAATTTAACGAGATTTCTTCATGCAAATTGGTTAACAACATCAATTCTCTACGTTTCTAAGGGAATGGTAGTATTCCCCGTTAATCTAATAAGTTTGATGAAAGTTCATCGTTTGATTGAGTAACACAATTCGGAAGTAAACCCTTTACTGAATAAGTTATCGTGTTAGAAATATTGATAAATGAATCTGTCGAAAAATCGTCTTGTGTTATCTGATTTGTAAATTTCCGGATTAAAAATCCTGGAGGAAAATGTTCCTGTTGATGATTCGTGTTAGAATAAATAAGTATTCTAGTGATTTAACCGAGTAGAAGTACAAATAAAAATTTGTTACCTTCCATAAGCCATCATGGTTTCTGAGTATTGGAATATAACAATTAATTATACATTGTTTCTATGCTTAATGGATTCCTCCTCTTCAGCGTAGTAAGAATAATTAATATACTTTAAGTCTCCTTTTTAAAGTATAACAGCAAAACTTTAACGTTCGGCTTCGTTATATCGTATATAGGAGAAAACATTTAACTCATCCATAAATTCCTATCATCCGAGTGAAAAGTACAATGGTATACTTTTCTAAAATTGTTTAAAGGTATTACAACTCGACTTGTATAATATACAGTACAACTATAGCAATAATTTACGCAGGAATAGTAGAGAAGAAAAGTAAAGTGAGTAAAGTATACACGCTTGGCTTATATCTTATTTAGAAGTTAAAATACTGCCACGTAAATGTCCACCTTTTTCTTGTATGCACTTAGGGTGAAGAGAACCCGCGGGACTTATACAAGAAATCTTTATATGGTGAACATGTATGTGTGAATTTTTTTTTGTCTACGCGTTTCTGCGGGATTTTTCTACTTATTGAGAAAAAAAACATATGCAGAAAAGTGGTAGTAATAGTAGAAATGTCCACTAATTGCTACCAAGGCGCATTAGGGATTTTTCTACTTTTCGCACCGAAATTTAATCATTGCCAAATGGCGTGTTTATCGTTTTAACCTGTGAAAATGTTCTCTTAAAAATCTTATTTATCGTTCTGTAGCTATAAAAAGTGAAACGTAAGAGAACAAAAGAGAAAATTGCTAAATGCAACCAGACGAAAGCGTTATGCGAAAGAAAAAATATATATTAAGTTTATAACAACCAAACAAAACAGCTCAATGTGAAAACAACCACGAAAACAATAGAAACTATAAGACAAAAACATTATTTAAATTATATATTTATGGAAAAAAATAATATTTAGTGAGGAAAATCAGCTTTTAAATGCCATAAAAGTAATAAAATTTCCATTACAAAGCTAACTAAATTTATATATTTTTAAATAAACATTATATTAATTTTATTTATATTTAATGTTGAAGAATCTAAAAATATTAAAAGATATCTTATGGGGAAGAGAGAATAAAAATAATATCTTAGATGTATTTTAAAGTTATCTGTCTGTTTGTCTCTCTCCGATACATTGCAAAACTGCAAAAGGTACAACAATGAAACTATTAGGCTGGAAAATAGTTTGATAACAACACATGTTTGAGTTCGATCTGTTATTTGAGACTTGTGTTATACTGATTGAAGAAAAAGTCACATTTTTATATTCAATCTTAAATTTTTTTCTTACATTGTGAATAATTTTAGACATATTGTTGATGTATCCTAGAAAACACTTGTACAATGGCACAGGTTTGAGCTCGAAAAATTAGTTTAACTGATGTTACAGTTGGATAACGAGTGACCCATGAGCAAAAAAAAATTTAAATTTTTTCATGTTTTTCAATGATAAATTATTTTAAAACCATTACTTTTACAATTTTGATCTTATATTTCAATAACAGGTCGAAAATTTGATGTTTTTCCAGTAGCAATACCTATATTCCTGTATAAAGTAGAAAAAAAATGAAGATATAGAAAGAATATTTAATGCTAATAAAAATCCACTTGGATAAAAATTAAATATTTTTAATACCTTAAAGAAAGGTACGCAAATCTTTAAATTATCATTTTATTTAATAATTAATATAATTAAAAAAAAAAAAACTGAAATTTTAAATGTTGAACATAAGTCTTTACATATGATAAAGGAAGAAATCCATAAAAAATTGTAAATCTTTAAATATGATAAAGGAATATGTAAATCTTTAAATATGATAAAGGAAGAAATCCATGAAAAATTGGATTTTTTTTTTATATGGGAAATGTAAATATTTTACGATATAATAACATGCACGTAGCGAAAATCATCTTTACTTTTATGAACTAACTTGTACTTTCGGGTACTTCAATCATAATAATGTCAGTAACTAGTAAAGAGTAAGCTTAAAAATAAATAAAATATGTGATGTTTGCAGTTTTACTCTTCTTCTTCTTCTTCTTATTATTTTTTTTTTATAACTTTTCCTAATTAGTTTATTTTATGCCTTTTACACTGTCCAAATTTTATTTACGGTTTAGAGAGTAGAAAAACAACAATAAATCTCTCTAATTAAAGAAAATCTTCCTCCAGAGATTTTCCAAAGTAGTTATATTGCTAAATGAAAACTGATTAAAAAAAAAATACTTAACAACAATAAAATATATATCTCCATTTAAAAATTAATTTATAAAGAATGGTAAATTTTTTCTTTTTTTTTTTTAATCTAAAGTCTTACAGTTGAGAAAATATGAAGTATTTAATCTTATCTTTTTGCCAAAATGTTTGGAAAGAAAGTTTTACTTTTATTATATGTGAAAAGTGTGATCAATAGTAAGTGCAATTTGCAGAACAAACAACTTGAAACTATTGGTCTGGATATTGCGGTGTTTCTTGAAGTTTTCTTTATTCTTTATTTTCAATGCTGTTATACTTTTTTTTTTTGCTTCTCTTTTTTGGTATAGAAACTTATCTCTTTCCATAACTTATCTTTATGAAACGGAGCATTAAGACAACCGAAATGAATACTTTCCGAAAAATCATTATAACTGAAGCCAAACGTTATAAGGAGTAAAGAAATCCTTTATATAACGCTATATATAGTAACCTATTTTGTATTTTTCTTTACCAAACTTAAAGTTTTGCTTATTTAATCGCCCTATATTCCTATTTTCTATATTATATATATTTTTTTCTGTGAATGTATAGATTCAGCAGTTGTTATGGATCTATACCAAAATTATTCTTTACAGTTTTCCACCAAAATTTCGATAGGATTTAGTGATTATTGATGTTTCTTTAAACTGTTTTCTAAGTGATTATTTTATTCTGAAAATTTATAATTTAAAAAATGATTAAGTATCTCGAGACCATCGGTATGGAAGACCATTTATCGTCATTGCTGTTGATCTTACAACTTTCAGAAGGGGGGGAAAAAGGAAAAAAAATTTTTTTTTGTTCCTGCCTGTTCTTATGCTCCACTTTCTTTTTATGGATAATTAGACTATTTCCATCATAAATATCAGGTCTGGCGCCTCAAGGTCTCATTTTCTGTAGAAATCTAATACAATTTGACCTATTTTCTGTAAATTATGGTTTATATATTTAGCAGTTAGAATAACTCTCTTTCTCTCTCTCTCTCTCTCTCTCTCTCGTGTAAAATACTTGAAATCTATACAGTAAAATTTCTTACTTGCCGGAAAAGAAAAATTAAGTTAGCAATAGACTCAGCACAACATCAAATATTATATGCATTACTTTGAGCTAGATCACCATAAAATTTTTAAAGCAAAACTGTTGAGAGAAAAACAGCATTATTGATGACAAAGCAGAAAAATTCTTACAGAAATGCTGGCATGCATTACTTTATGGCAAAATCATCGTAAAATCAATTCTACGAGAAAACCGATCGGGGAAAGACCATTAAAATGAAAATAAATATTTAAGAATGTACGATGCGGTTTTTTTTATATCGAATTTTTTTTTAATCTTTTTACTTTTGTATAATTGCGTATTATGAATAATTTTATATAGTTTCCTATATTTAATGTGTGGTTTCTTTTCGACCAATTTTTATTATTATTTTTTTTTGAGAATTTTTATCGATTTTTACGTGATTTACTCAGTGTCCTGTTAAACAGTAATGTAGCAGAATTAACATTTTTTTTTTACTTTTTAAACCGACGTGTATAAAAGAAAAATCGAATTTTTCGAGAAGAACAACAAAAATTCTCTGTTAGCAAAGAACGAAGAAAATTTGGCTATTAAACAATCTCGAAACTTGGCTACCGAAAACATAGATGGAATACGATGATAAATCATCGTCATAAGTCATATTCTTAAAATTATATACTGAGTTTGTTCCCATCCTTTCAAGAAAACTATTTTATCTAGAAGGTATTTAATAATCTATCAATCTGAAGACGTCCTGTAATAAAGCAACATTCGCTTGTAATTTATTGACAGGTTAATAACTTTGTAATTTATGATCACTAAATTCTTGAACAGTTCAATCTGTCATTTTCATTAAAGGTAAATTGCCAATGAAAAATTTCGTTGTTACGACAAAAATCGACTCTCTTACCTTACGACAATTATAAAAGTCAAGAAATTCTGAAAAAAAACGTGATCGTTTTATTGTTATTTTAACTATTTATCTAAATATTTATACTTTATAAAAAATAACTGTTTCACCAGGTAAAATATAAAACTACATCTAACATCCACATCTACTAGATTAAACTGGTAGATTGCATAGATTGGCCCGGAAAAAAATGGTATCGATCGATAGGAGGAGCCGAGGTATGCAAAATATCCATAATGAACTAGGGGTCAAAAGTCAAAGTTAACGAGGTATAGAAGCTGAAAGTTTCACGGTGCATATGGT
>WUQG02412151.1:0-16127 GCA_011317285.2 Androctonus mauritanicus
TCTTTTTTTACATGAAGTTTTAAAATGATGCCATCATTTTTCGGATTTATGAGTAGGCCTATGTCTTATGAGTATTTTATGATTTATGAGTATGATTTTCAATATATAGAATGAACGTGAAGAAAAGTCACAACTTTAGGAATCTATATGAGAGGTCTGTCTGAATGAAAATAGTCAAATCAACATTAGTCCATTTCTGAAGATTTCAGATATATAACTGGGTTAGTTTCAAGAGAAAGTTATTGTAGAAGCAAAATTGTATTTGATAGTACTTGGCTACATATATCTGCAGACCAAAACATTTCAGTTTATTTTTGAGGATAGATGAAAATGCTAATCTTCAGTAAAAAGGAGGAAACACGAAAAGCCAATGGTTCTTAACCTTTTTGAAGTCACGGAAAACTTTTGATTGTAAAGAAAATTTACAGAATACTATATCACTAAAATCATAAAACAAACAACAAAAAGATGCACGAACATGTATTTTAATAAAAATTATACATAATACATTAAATAACAGTAAAAACATAGATTCTTAAGAACTGTAAGTAACTCTTTTAGAAAATTGGAACATTTCTAAATCACGTTTAATGCGATGCCTGAGCTGACTGTCTTTTGCAGATTTGAACAATGTCAAGTCTAATATGTAATAAAGCTATCCTCATTTCTTCATTAATATTCCTAAATCTTTCGAGTTTTTTACTTTTTAGGTTCGTTAACATTGTAAAGCCTAGCCCATATAAATATGATTTAGAATACTGTACCAAAATCTTAAGTGTTTTTCTGGGTAAACCTTATTAATTGGTTATTCGAAAATGCAAATTGAATCTTGTCTACATTATAAAATACTTACTACGTAATACGCTAAGGTCATTCAAGTTGACTTCGTTTTCATAATTTTGCGGATCATGTGTTCCCGGGAATACCGGTTAAGAACCATTCCGATAGGCATTTTTTCGATCACGTTTTGGATACTGCAATATTCATCAAAGACAAACATAAAGAATTCAGCGAGCTACTTAGGCGATTCATAGATGAGCTTCATTGTGTAAGGCTGAAAATAGTACTTTTTCACACGTATTATAAATATATTTGCTTCTCCGCGACCTTCTTTTCCAGATATGAAACGATTCCTAAACGTATCTATGTTTACATGGCATTTTTACTCAGATAGAAATTTAGTATAGATTCCCAAAGTTGTGACCATTCGTCATCATTAGCTCTGTATATTTAATGTAATATGAACTAATATTTTACCAAAAAACTATTCCTTTATACATACGAATAAAAAATCTTTATATTTTATAAATATTTTGAGATAAATAAATTTAAAATTGGTTCATTATTACTACATAATAAGCGAATCGGTTTGCATCACTTTTTATAATTATTTAACAAAGCAATTTTCGGTAATAACTAACGATTCAAAACAGATTATCGGTTGTTCCTGATTATTGTCACAGTTTTCTGCTTTATTCATTATTTATTCAATTAGCATAAATGATACTTCAAAATAATTATGATTTCCTAGTACAAAAAAAGTCCGAAAACTCTGAGACTTTTGGACTTTTACTGTTCTTATAGTAAGAAACTTGATTGGGGATTTAGACTTATTGCATTTTCTAATTTTCCGGATTATCGGCTAGTATCTACTTTTAAAATTGAAATATTTTAAAATTGAAATATAGTTTAACTTAAAAAAATTTAAAAAGTTTGTGCTTTCACAAAGTCAGATTCCGGAATTTTGGATTCACATTTAAATTATAAATTTCAACGATTAGTTATTCTTGAATCTTCAAATGCGAAATCTAGTTTCATTCAATAAAACTCATAAATATGTATACTATTTCTACAGTATTAAATTAAAAATTTTTCAAAATATTTTGCAAATCTACAATATTATTATTGAAATCTTACCGTTTAGAAGTACGATTATCATCCATAGATAACGCTATTGTTGATCTATTAATGTCACAAGTAACACTCATGGCAAAACGAATTAAATTTTGAAAATCAATCTGTAAAGGATAGGGAAGTATCTAGTGGACTAGAAATGTTTCCAGATAACTGAGTTCAACTTTAATTTTCGCTATATTATAATGTATGTGATGTTGCAATACAGTATAACATTTAGTATATATTTAATAAGTATTGCAAATAACAGATAAATATTATAAATATATAATTATATTCAGTAAATATTTTATATAAATAGAGGATATGTTAAAAGTTAAAAAACATTCACAATTCATATGATAAATTTCTGCAATTATGAAATATCTATGCCTTACATCAACTTTAGTATTAACATTATTATAATTTATTATTTGAGTTTAGGTTTACTGCAATTTTGTAAAAAAACTGCTCACACTTTCAGCTGTTTAAAATTATTTTTAAAATTAAAAAGAAAATACATATACAGATAAACACATGCTAGGTGGCCAGCTTTTGGCGGCTGATTGTGCCACCAGACACAGTTAGCTACAAATTTCTTTATTAAACATCAAAGTTTAAAATACAAAATTGTAATGCAGAGTTTTACATTATTAATTGAATCTAAGGAAGGAAATCATTAATTAATATCTGTTTTCGGGATTTTCTCACTTTAGAATGCTCAGCTAATAGAAGATCTACGGCCCATCTGGCCTTTCTGATCAAAACACGATTTTCTGACTACATAGTAGATGTTTGATACAAGATGCCGAAATTAAATATCACTAGCCATGACCACGGAACACAGATGGCCATTTTATACAGTTTAAAAATCCCGCAATATGTTTGGGCGAATATTAAGGTGGTCATAGTTTACAGGTTGGTCAACAGCACTGGTTTTCGTGTATATGAGATGGAAACATGTTGCAGTTTTATAATCTGTTTGATTTTTATCAGTAAAAGGCATACAGTCCGGACTTTCAGTTCCTCGATTTATGATACTTCCAACTTGGGTAAATTTTCAATTTCCATCATTCCTCAAAGTTTTAATGTTTAATTTCAAGTCATGGATCTTCAGCAACAAACTTTTGAAATAAAAGTGCTTAATTTTTTTAAATAAAACCTATAGTATTTATTTTAGTTATAAATACATAATTTAAGTAAGTTATATATGGTCATGACAATTGCAGTGCAATACGTACATTCAGAGAATTTCAGACAAAATCCGAAGCCCAGGGCAGCTGATATTTTTGAAGCCCTTCAAAAAAAGAGAAAACTGAGAAAAATGAGAAATATGCAGTGATAAGTGTATAAGAAACTGATGAAGAATTTGATAGAAAACTTCAAATTTTTACAAATACTTACAAACAATATAAAAATATACAAATATATTTTTTCTAACATATTCAGTCATAAATTCAGGCCCCTAATATTATCAGGCCGGTGGCAGCCGCCCCTCATACCCATCTATCTGAGTCACGGCATACATTAATATGTGAAAAAAAATGACAGTGCTTTGATTATGTATATTTTCGTGTTATTGTATGATCTAAAACTTAAGGTGGCATAACTCGGAGTATGCTTGTACAAATTACAATAAAATATAATAAGATTACAATAAAAAAAAAGATTAAAGATTAAATTAAAATTTTATGTTTAGATTTACACCTCTATTTAACATATCTCAGGATGCGTTATAGTGAAAATTGTTCAAATATGATTTTCTGCAAGTTATTTTTGCGGTATTATTATTAACAGGGACATATTAATGTTTTAAACCTACTTAATATTTGCGGAATTTTGAAGAATGTGTATTCCATTTGAATCCTTTTGTCTTTGGAACTGAGGTGGCCGCCATTGTATCCATAAATAATAGTCATAATGTAAATTTTATTCTTAATAGAAATTTTAACCTGCACATTTATCTATTTACTGTATTGATATTCTAAACTTATAATTTTTCTCTGCATTATGCATGAATATTCACTTAAGAAAAATAAGTCGTTACACATCATCCATTGTTCCTCAAGAGGTCATTGTTTTTTGAATTGATCTACTGTTGCATTATAGTGTCGTCATTATCACTTAATTAAAAAATAAATGCTGCTATTTTTTATACGATGGTGATGTAAATTATTAATACTGACTTAAAATCGAGGTCACATTCTATTGAAAATATTATGGTTGCATTTCTGTGACCAATTCCAGGAATATATTTACATCCTGTCTATGATATTATTCCAATTTTAAACATCTTCTAATTATCAGAAGATCCAATAAAATATATAAAATATTCAACACGTGTTTTTGCAACTTCGAAACACATCAATTTGACTACGTTTCCAAAGCAATTTCCATTAGCACTTTTAATTCGCTATCGAATTTTCAAGACACAACAATATTTATATTGCCATCAGATGGATTAAATAAAAATGAACTATTTCACAAACAATAGTTTTTATACAGCTTCCTCTGTCAGATATTTATTAAATTTTGTAAATTTCTAGTGCTTGATGAACCGGATCTGAAAATGAAAAAATTGTATACAGTGAAAAATCAATTATTTTCTTTATTTATAAGTAACGACAGGTGCCTTCTAAAGCCAAACAGTATCAGAGTGTGTAAACAGATTCGTTGTTTGCACTTTGAATAATTTACCTATAAATGTATAAAGTGTTTATCATATTACCCAATGACTTAATATAAACATTCTGATATAAACTTATATGGATATAACAACTTCGGCCTACTTTTAATATCGTTTTAAATTTCGTGTACAGTATATTTTCAGATGGGCTAATATTTATTTTGAAATAAAATATCATTTCTAATAATAAAATCGCGAAAAAATTTTATTCCTTTCAATCCTGAATATGTTTTTATTAAGGATAAATAATTTTATCTGTGGTTTGATAAATAGGATATCTATGAAAATATTTATCATATTTGTGAAATTTATTTTATGAAAATAACTGTTTGCAATAAAATTTCAACATATACTTAAGAATAATAACAATAATGAAGAATGATAACATATTTTTATTAGGAACGATTAATGATTATTATGTTTGTGACGTGTTAAGCGTACAGAAGGCGCCCTCTTAACCGGCCTCGGTTCAACCGGCCGTCGGTTTAACCGGCCGGTTGAACCGAGACTACTTGTAAGAGCCATTAGCGTTGTTTTAATGAAACATACGTTTTCGTTTAAAAAATTTGGACGAATTATTTATTAAATAAAATTTTGAATTTTTTTACGATTATATTAAATAAATCAATCGTAAAAAAGTTTTGAAATACTGTATATATTTTAAGGCTATATTATAAGAATGCATAATTATTTATAGAAACACGCTAATATAATTATTAAGTGATATTATATTTTTTATGCTCATATCGATAAAATTTCACTTTTTATTGTTTGAAAACATATGTAAAATTGAACCATAGTTATTTTATTGTATGATTCTAGCCATTAACTGGCACAAAGTAGCACATTCAATTTTCAACCTCTCTCCTGTTTTTAAGAATAGACTTTGTGGCTCAGAGCTCAACTTCTCAGAAGTTGACTATACGATAATCATAGTGCACCTAGCTCTGGGAAGCTTTTAATTCAGAATTTTTCTGTTAAATTATTTTTTAAACTTACAGAAAATCTGTGTTATATAAAAATCTTCAGTTTCAATTATTTTAAATTTAGTTATAAAATCAGAGAATATCTGTACTGATTAATATTTTATGTTTATTAATATTCTCTTATTTTAGATATTTAGTTTATTGTTTATAAAATAGACAAATTTTTTACTGATTTATTATATTTTAAATCTAAATTTAGCATTTATTGTGTTTGATTTTCTAGATAAAATATGCATTATGAAATCAATGTTTTATTCAATACTAACAGAAATCAATTAAAAAAAAGAACACTAATACTGCAGTAATTATAAAATAGTATAGGAGAATGTGTATGTTAATGAACTGATTATAATGTTAATATTGCAAAATTATTGTCAAATAAAATTTGATTTTTTGAAATTACTACAGCAATATTTTTTAACTGATTAATTAGAGGCAATAAAGTTTATTATTATTTTGCTGCCAAAAATAATAATAGTTATTGGCTATGATATATAATTAGTAAAAGAAACAGATAAAAAAGAAAGACCTAATTGGTAAAAATTTTTTAAATGTGAATAACTAATTTATGCTTAAATTATTTGTATGCTTTTTAATAAAAATAATAATGATCCAAATTGTTGTCACAACAGGAAAATAATAAGCTTGTGTTCAAACAGAAATGATTTAAATTTTCTCATGAGCCTTTTAATAATGAAATTAATTCATAAATCTTTTGATAATAAAATATAGTTGTCATAACAGAATTATACGGTAACAATATATTTCAATTCTATAGAGGAAAATCTATGAAAAAACTCCAAAGCAAAAAGCCATAACATTAGACATCAGTTATACTATAAAATCATTCTGAAGAAAGATTCAAACTTAATCCAGATGAAAACATTGAAGTGAAAAAATTTGGAGAAGAAAGAAAATATTTTTTAACACAAAAAATAAACTAAAAAAAATTCTAATGAAGACATTGAAGTGAATAAAAATGAAGTTTAATTTTAGATACATTTCTGATAGAATATGATAATTTAAAGAATGATTAGATTCCCAATTGAAAATTGGGAATGAATTATCCAAGGTTATTCCATAACCAAGAAATGATGATTAATTATCAATATTATATCTTAGATGTGATATCCGAAAGATTTTTTAAACATTCTTTGTAGATAACGAGCAATTAAAATTAGAATAAAAATTAAAATTACAAATATTGTAATAATTTATTTCTGTAAATAAATTTATTGTTTTCTTTTTCAATAAATAATAGAATTATATTTGAATATATGCATGCATGCAATTAATTTATTTTTATTATTAAATAATTCTGATATTTTGAATATTTTGCAGATTATTCAGTAAAATTATCCTGATTAATCAGAGTCTACTGTATTCAATAGCAGATATGAAAAAAAATGAAATATTTGATAGAAATAAAGTATTAGACATGATTTTTTTCACTATAGTATAAAAAACCTGAAATCTCTTAATGATTTTGTTAATTATATTGTAAAAACAAAATCTATTAATCTAAATCTAAACTATACATCTAAAAATTATAATCATATTAAAATTAAGGTAATTTTCAGTATAACTTCATATATGGATCAATTAGAAATAAAATCAGAATACAATATTTACAAAATTTCTAAAATTTAATTGAGAGGGTAAGAAGGCATACACATAATGCTAAGTTGATTTTCAATTTCCAAGAAAATAAATATATCATAAGAAATTATTAGAAATAAAGTATGCTGTAAAATGTGCATTTGCAAAATATAATTTTTGCATATATAGCACTTTTATAATTACATCAAGAATATATTTTTTGTTTTCTTAATTTACAATTTAATAAAACTAAAATAAATCATGAATTCTTACTTCAGATGACATGTATGGAGGAGGAGGTACTGTTAAATCAACTGAATGTAGTCTTATTGAAGATTCTTGAAGAGATGGATAACTCCAAGGGGCTTCCCTAACAGTATGTCGATTGTGATAACATGGTACTGTGAAAACAAATAGAATTAATTTTACTTAAAAAAATATATAAATGTTATTAGTGAAATTTTAGATAAAATTGATTAGCTATCTTACACTTAACATAATAAAGGTATTCCTATAGTTATGAACATTTGAGTCACAAACTTTTGTAACTATAAACTTGAAATCTTATTTTCAAATTAAAAAAATCAATTATTATACAAAAATTTTAAATATTATGAAATCAAATGCTCTAGCAACAAATTTAACATAAAAACTACATAATTATTTAATGTGTTACTATAATATTTCAAGATAGCAGAACTTTCACCAAAAATCATTGCATTGTGAGCGAACATTTATATTTATTGAATCTATGAAATAAAAAATTCCTAATTTAGTGCAATCAATAATAAATATTATACAAAATAGTTTTATAGTTTATTTATTTGAGTTTGATATTAGAGTAAATTTCTAATTACAAACTTTTCACAATTTACAAAACTTATAAATGTATTATATGTTCATAAATAGAGGACCACCTATATAGCTATCTAGATTTATGAAAATAAATAGACAATTATTTGTTTCTGATGAAACAATATTTTTTCTAAATCACTATTTCACCTGATAATTTACAATTAAAAACAATGCAAATCAGAATCAATACCACATACCAGAAGAGCGGACAGACATGTCCGAACTTTGTTCAGCTGCATAAAAGAGTCATCCAATAAATAAGAGTCATTTAATACAAAGTTACAAAGAAATTTTGTTTTGAATTTTTATTATTTTAAGTATCATAAACATTCTAGTTCATTATAGATATTAGGAATGATTTTATTAGAATAAAAATTAACTATTATCAAATTATTATTTTATTCTAATTATTAATATAAATTAAGATTATACAGGTTCCCCTCAATTTACAAAAATACTTGGGACTTTAAAAACTATTACTTAGATCAGTGGTCTCCAAACTTTTTTGACCACATACCCTTATGACGAAAATAATCATAAATTGTATCCCCCTAATTATATCTAATATATATAAAAAATTTAGAATTTAGCTGTTTTTTTATTTTTTACCCTTCATTTTTATGAAATTTTAAAGCAAAAAGCTCAAAAAATGACAATAAAATTATTTATAAATGTGATAATTATGTTGTAATTGATTTTCTAAGTACCACAAAAGCCTATAATGCAAACATGGTTGAGATCTATTTTATTTTTCGAGATTTTTATTATTTTGGTGCTTTTTTATTTTTTTAACCCCTAGACTATTTTTGAAAGATATGAAAAAAATTACAATATTCGAAAATCGCAAGTATATTATAAATATGAGCAATAAAAATGCCAAAAAATGACACAAGAAATGTGGCGTACCCCTAGGGGTATGCGTACTCCACTTTGGAGACCACTGACTTAGATGAAAATTTTTAAATTAAAATTTATTTTTCATTAATTCTAATATAAAAATTTACAATTTATTCTTAGAGACCAAAAAGTCATTGTCATTTTACCTATTAATATTAAAACATTGTTACACATTAAAATATAATTCTTTAATACAAAATAGATACAACAATTATTATCTATTTAGTTTATTTTTTGCTATTTGATGTTGAATTTCCAGACCATTAAATGATGTCCAAATTTAAGTCCACTATGATAATAAATATGCCAATTATTGTTATTTTATTTATGAATTAGTTAGCACCTGGTCACTATGTGCCCAAATAAACCAAAAAAAGAAACATTTTTTTCTTATCTGTCAAATTTGAGATTTTTCATTTATTTAGCACATTCTTGTATATAGTGTTTTTGCTTGTTTCCTTTCTCCAGACTAAACTTTTAAATTTTGTTTACATAAAACTGGCAACTAACAAACTATCAATTTACCAATTCAATTATGTAAATCAGCATTTCCAAAATTTTTTGTATGATGGAACACTTCACAAATTCTGAAATGTTTAATGAACACCTTGGTTATTTTATAATATAGGTAGATATTAATAATAAATAAATTAAGCAAGTAAGTATAAAAGATAATAAATGTTTGTTTTGTTTTCTTATCAAACAATAATTATGTAAAATAAAACATAAAAATAGTGTGTATAAATTAGTGACTCCAGTTTCAACTTGGTGCAAGATTTAAAATCATATGAGACTTATATTAATTTTCATAATTTTCTATAGAACATTTATTGAACTTCTGCCGAACACCAGTGTTCCATGGAACAGTTTGGGAAATGCTGAAGTAGATAATAATTATAATTATTCTCTTAAAATAAAAATAATTATAATTTCTGAAATAAATAAATTATTATTTAAATTGTGAAATAAATTAATTATTATTTAAATGCAATATTTATGTAACTTCAGCATGCTGAATGCAAACTGAATCTTCAGCTCAGGGAACAGCCAATATTTCAATCAAAAAAGCCAGACATTGCAATTAAATAACAAAAAGAAGTATACAAATATAAATAGGAAGTAAACTATGATAATTTAAAACAAAATTTATAATGAGAGTGGGATTTAGTTTTCTAAAAGACATGATTAAAGATTCAAAGTGAGCGAAAATATTAATGGGACTGGGAATTCACACATATGCAGAAACATGAACTTCACATGCTTATTTCTTTATTATATATGATTAAAAATTATAAAATTTTTATAAAATATTTTATATTTATATAATTCTCAAAAACTTTCATTCTGTTAAATTACAAGTATACCCCACTATTATGTACTAATTGAAATAGAAAAACCTGTGTATTAAGCAGAAATATGTTAAGTGAATATAGGAATTACATTATAAAAGACTTAGACTATTCTGGACAGAAAGTTGACAGTGACTAAGTATAATTTATGAAGAAACAAATATTTACAGAGAGTTTCATAAAGCATTACATCATTTTATTTCTATTTTACTTCCATTTTAATTATTACTTTTAACATTAATAATTCACATTTATTCAATTTCTGTTATAAAAATACATTAATAGTGGAAGCACTATCTTTCTTCATGACATAATATTAATTTGACCAAAGGCTATTTTGCCAGATCACTGTCCAAATAAGTTTCATAATCTTAACTTACTGCTTTAATGTATATTAATAAACTTATGATCAATAAACAGTACTAATCAGCAGCTAATAACTCTCTAAATTTTTATTTTAATGCAAATGTGTTTGATGCTTTCTGCATCATCATCAAATTACAACCTAATACACCCATTCACTTTTTTTTTTTTTAAATTAATGAGTGTATCAGGTTATAGCCTGATGACAACGCAGAAAGCATCAAAAATGTTTGCATTAAAATAAAGATTTAGAGAGTTATTAGCTGCTGATTAGTGCTGTTTATTGATCATAAATTTACCAAACAAGTTTAACCACATTGTTTATTAAGATACTATTTGTCACAATTAAACTTCTTATTGCTTTTTCTTACTTTTCATTAACAATGTTTTATTGTGAATGAAGGCTTAGAAGTTAAAATATGAAATGTTTCTTATTTTTTGTACTGTTAATATTTTAAACTTTGCCTATATTTCAGTCTTTGTAGTATTTTTATTCTAGATTTATAATAAAATTAAAATAATTTTTCATGTCCATTGATCAAAAATGGGGAAAAAAGAAAAAACTACATAATTGAATCAGTAAATCAATGGCTTGTTAGAACTGAATACAAACAATACATATTATTTTTTGTTAATTAAAATCAAAACAGAATATGAAATAATTAATATCACAATATGAAACTATGATAAAAAATGACTATTTTATATAATTTTACAAAATACAGTATAAAATAGCTATTCTTTAATATTAAAAAACTTCTAAGCAAATTTACATAAGATATTTTAAATGGATTTACTTGAATAATTTTTTTTTTATAACAACTATGGATATTGATTATTATTCAAATTTTTTTGTAAACCTAAAAGAAATACTGTAAAACCCAATTATAAGGCAAAGTTTATTTAAAATTATTAAGAGCATAAAAAATAAAAACTGCTTTATATTTCGACTTATAAAAATTGATGTTCTGCATTGGAAGTCTGCTGTCATCTTGTTTACAATTCTTACATGCTAAGTGTATAGATTTACAATGAATTATTTTTTTTGTGATTCTATTTGAATTTCTGTGTATTATAAAATACTATTTTAAATTGTGACTGACATTTATTAAAAACAATTTTATTTGTTTAATAAAATTAATGCAATAAAATTTTCCCAAATGATAAACACACATTTTGTAAACTATGTGCAGTATAGAATTTCCAATGTTTGGTAATGCTAAAATTGTATATAGATAATGTATTATTTTCTATTTTAGCTTCATATAATAACATGAAATATTATTTTTTACATATTTGAACAAATATGTGCTGTTATTAAAAAGTAATAATAAATACACTGACAAACTGTTGTATAGGGATCAGTGTATAATGTAAACATTGTGATCTCTGATATTTCAAATTAAGTTTGCAAGATCTTCAATGGTTAATAAACCAATATTTGCTAATAAATGAGTAAATATTGATGATTATTATGGATTTATCTGGTTCACAAGATTTGTGCTTCTAATGACAATTAAATAATGAATGCATTTCCAATTTCATTAACTGTGCAAAATTTCTTTTACACACACAATTCTGTTGCAAAAATTCCAACTATTATCATGATGATTGGTTTCTTCAAATTATATGATGAAAATTTTATTTTGACTTTAATCATAAATCCATCTGATTTCAAAGAAATTATAAAAAATGAAAACAAAATCATGAAATATAACAACTTGTATTTTTTTCACAAATTAAAGAAAAAATGTTTATTATTATGATAAAATATAAAAACAATATAGCATGACGTGCCATGTCAGAATGCAGCACATTGTCAGTTTTGGAATGGTTGAACTTTTAAATATTGACACTATTAAATTATAACGAGGCACTGATACATTATAGTGAGAATGGATAGTAAATTAATTGTATGTTATAGCGAAAATAATTAAATGGATGTGTGCTAAGTAGGGTATACCTGTATTTGCAAAAATAAATACAGTTTTTTGGAATTTAGTATTTATTTTTTTAATTTTGTTAAAAATTCATTATGCTTTTTAATTTATTTTTTTTTTTCTAAAACAAATCAATACAAAATAATTCACTTATTTGAAGTATCAAATTGATTACATTTAAAATATTCCAATATTATGACAAAATACTATTATAATTCATATTTGCATATGGGAAAACATTTATTTATCAGTTATTATCTGGAATAGTATCAAATCATTATAAAGTTAAATTGTTTTATATAGTTGCAAAAGTTTTTGAAAAATGCAGAAAGTAGAGTATACACATATCATTTGTATATATTAATCACATGATTCAGTTAAAATATATTTTATGTTCCTTTAGTTGGACTACAGATGGTTTATTATAGCACAGCATCCAATACCACACACTAATGTGCAAAGTGGTTGCAATTTCCTGGGAAAGCGAGTAGCTGCTATAAAGCAATAAAAGTGCCATGCCCTTTTAAATGGCCTAAGGATATTTGCAGTGGCGTACACAATCTTTGCTATCTGGCAGAATTTTTTGGTCCCCTTTCCTCTTCCAAAAAAATGTGTTTTAATTTTCAACACACATTTTCTTAAATAATTTTTAAGAATTGAAAATGATACAAAACTTTTTATACAAATATCTGGTGAATAGTCATAATATTCCATGCTCTTGGCCCTCCTTCAGTTTGGTTTCAGGGCAGACTACCCCTTACCCAACTCTGGATACACCATTGACTTACATTTCATTTTTTTGCAATTTTCTCCTAAATTTTGGTGAAATTAAAAAAAAAACAAAAAAAAGAGTAATTAAGATATATTTTATTTTAACAAATTTGCCAATATTTTTCTGTTATCTACAATATTTTTTAATTTTCAGCATTTTATAGCTCATTTTATGAAAAATTTTATTTTCTTCTAAAAATTTCAAAAATATCATTTATCAAATCCCAAATCAGAATAACTATGATAGATTAAACTATAAAATTGACAAGACAGAATAAAAAAAAAAATCCAAATTATATTAAGTATTCAAATATAAACAATATTTGTTTACACATAATTTTAAAAAATATTTTGGCAACTGAAAAAATTTAGGAACCATTATTAAAATGATATATTTCAACAAATACATATAAAAACAATCAATTTGCAAAAGCTGGATTAATAAAATTGAGACTGAATTTTTTTAACTTATTTTTTTTTGTTTTTTGTTCCACTTCCTTAATATCTATTCATGTCAAAGGCACTGGCGCATTAAATAAAAAATTTATAAACTGAAGGTTCATAAATTAAGGGATATCTGTATATATAAAATTTAAATTTTCTTAAATAAATATTTATTATAAAAACTAATTATTAAATTTGATTAAACATACAATTTCTGCCAAATCTTAATTATACTGTATTTCATCAATTTATAGTAATATTACAACATATATTGGATTATAACATCTGAAGGAATTGAAATCTCGTTAAATATTTTTAACTGTTTTTATTCATCCAATTTTTAATTTAATTCCAAATGTGATAAAAGTTAATATTCAGCATCCTTGGAAGCAGAGAGTTACTGGATATTAGAATTTTATACTCAACTAGAAATGTATGCTCAATGCTGCCCAGACATAGTTTGAAAAACAGTTATTTCAAGGAAATCTGCTTTTCATTATTTATATAGTAATTTCATTTATGGTATCAGTCATTTACTTGTTCTTTAATACAATGCATAATCTTCAGAAAATTTACAAACTTGTGAAGCTGTTTGTCTTTTTGTTCTCTGATTTGAAAAAATATATTCTTTGACACATTATTGATATTTGTACTCTTGTGATATTATGTAAGCTTTATTATATGTGCTGCAAATTGATCATTTTGTCAATCTTCATTAAACTGTCCCTGGCAGTTTGATGAAGATTGGTAAAATTTCTTTCAATAGAAAATAATTTCATATACTATTATTTCAAATATCATATTTGTTGAAATTTTTATATTATGAAGCTAATTGAATCAAAACTCTCAAAAAATATTTGTTCATTCTGAACATAACAGTGATTATTAGTAGATTATTTACCAATAAAACTTCCTTATTTTTTTTCAAATTACTATAGCTGAATGCCTTGCACTATTACAAAAAGATTAGATTTATTTATTTAGTGTACATAATTTTCTAATAGAGTCTTTAACCAGAATCATTAAATATTAAGTGAAAATTTCTTGGAATGACTGAAGATCAGATACCACTCATATACATTCATACATCTCTGATATAATAATGTAATTAGGCATTATTAATATATTAGCAAATGGCAAGACTAATTAGAAATTGAAGAATTTGCATAATGTGCCATTTATTGATAAACTTATATTTTGTTAGTAATTCAATATATATTTTGTTGATTATTCAATATATATATATATTTAATGTTTGTTCTAAAAATTTATTGAATAGCTCGATTTATATGTTAAGAAAAATTAAATTTTCAAAATATTTATTATTGTTATAATATGCATACAAACAGTATCTTGTTCAGCATATACAGTATTTTGCAATGTTAATCTTTTATTGATATTTGAAAATATTTCTATCATCTCTGTGTGTTTCTATATTACTATTATTAAATTAAAATAATTTAATATCTTACTGTTTTTTTATGCTCTTATAAGTTTTTTAATCAGTAATTCTAAAATTATAATTATTCTACTGCCCATTGAAATTACAATTAATCATAATATTTCTAAAATTATGCATTTTCTGAAATATTAAATAGTTATATAAGCTAGATCATCAGAAAGCAAACCTTCCAGACTGAAGAATTTTGACAAATCCTGCTATTTGTCAACTAAGTTATTAAATTTTGTCAAATGCTGAATTATTAGATATTTTTTTTAAATGCACATTCATTCTAAAAAAATATATTAAAGAGTCCACTTTTATTTAAGTCAAATCATCAGTAAACTTTTGGTATGTATGGTGGTTATAGTTTTTATTTTATATTAATGGATATAAATAGAGGGACAGACAAAAAAAAACACTTATAAATATATGTAAGATATACATCTTAATATAATGTTCCAGGATGTCCCTACAATCTCAAGGATGAATTTAATTTTAATCAATTCAATTTATTTATTCAATTTGTTATTTATTATCAATATCTTGTTTTTCTATTCTCTTTCCTGTTGATCATTATTTATAAATGATATGAAAACTAATCAACCAACAATTTTTTTATTTCTTTAAAAATCATTTTTACATAGTTCTGAGAAAAGCACTATAAGATAATAGAAAGAAGCAGTTTTGGTGTTTATTTCATAAGAATTCATTTTTACATATTAAATTATATACATAGATGATTATTATTATATTGAGATACAATAGTGTGTGCACGGAATAACTCCGGAGCAAAGTGCTAAGTTGGACAAGAGTCAAGACATAGCTACTTGAAATGTTTACTTGAGTGTTAACTAACTGTCTGTGTCAGTGCTGAGAAACTTTCTTACTATGTTGCATGTA
>WUQG02412162.1:0-16127 GCA_011317285.2 Androctonus mauritanicus
AGAAGCTGTCGAAAACGTTTGACCAAATAAATGTTTTTTCAGTCAACTGCTAGTTAGTGCTGTTTATTGAATTTAATGTAAAAAGTAAGAGAAGTAGTTTAGGAATGGAGGATGTCATCATTTCAAAATGGGTGCATTTACTCCATTTCCTAAATGGATACTATTACTCCATTTCCTAATCAATGGATTATAGATCCAAACTATAGCATAGATTCATATGAAAATATGCAGCCATTGGATACTCGAGACACAGAACATGTAAGTTTTAAAATACATTATATACATTTAAAATTTATTGTATAAATAAAACAGTATCTCTAATTTTTAACAGTACAAAATAACATTGAACATTTCAATATGGAGCTTATTATAGTTCCAAAATTGAAATTTATTTAGATTTTTATTATTTAGAAAAAAATATATATTATTGCATATAGATCTGGAATGGCCAAACTTTGTGTCACTACGAACCACATAAAAGAATCTCAAATATTTGAGAGCTGCAGTCAGTTTCGTTTTGGGTCAATGAAAGTTGCATCAATTTTTTGGATAATCTTAGCAATGATTTCAAAAACTTTTATATTTATTTCATATAGATGCATACTACTTTTTACAATAAATGAACAAATCACAAATATATTTTTTTAAATTAAATAGATATTGCTCCAAATTAAGTATTGACTATTCATGGCATGGAACCACATTGAAGATACTAAAGAGCTGCATGCAGCTTGCCAACAGCAATTTGGTCACTGTATGTGTAAGCTATTGTAATATTCAAATCTGAATTGATCAGGCACCTGACAGATTCAAATTTGTGAATCTAATAATAAATTTCATGAAAAGCATAGAAAAATTAAATCACATTATTTTTACTAGAAACAAATTTATCTTTTGTTATATCAGTTTTAATTTATATGAAATATTATGCAATATTTAAATAATTTAAAATTTAAAATTTTCAATTTTTATTTAGTTATAAAAATTGATATAAGATGATATAAATTCTGTATAATAAAATTACACAGAATTATATCATCTTATATCAATTAATCTTATATTAATTAAGATGATATAAATTCTGTATAATAAAATTACATAAATAAGCATAATAAAAACTATTAATAATTCATAATACAGTATTACTTTTTTGAATTATAAAAACAAAAGTAATTATAATTTATGTACTTGAGTTATTAATTGGAATATCCTGTATCAATATGAATGATCAAATGTAATTAAATTTCTTTTAATACATTCACATGACTAATCAATTTTTATGCCTTAAGTATTGACTTAAGGCATAAAAATTGGAAAACTGTTGACCCCACTATTGTGTGTTCCAAACTATGGAGTGCATCCCACTCAAGGGGGTCACATTACATTGTTGAAGCATTTTAGTTTGTTTTCGTTATTGTGCGCATGACGTCAGCATGGAAGCAAGTGAACCCTTGAAGTATACAACGTTGCGAAGTATAGACGAGTGTGCGCTATAAAGTGAAAGTATTTATCGTAAAAGTTTTTTTATTGACTTTATATGAGCAAATTTTTATATTTTATACAGGTAAATATCTAAATATACATTCATGATAAATTAATTCAATCATCTTAAAACAAAATATTTTAAAGTAAAGTAGACTTAGGATATTATAGCGAGTAGCCAAGTATATTTATTATAGGATATAATTTCACTAATGTAAAAGCATGCAAAACTTTAAAACAACCTTCTTTCATTCAGTTGCTAACTACATTATAATTTTATGAAATTTTCAGGTAAATTCGATTAAAATGCCTGGCTGTGCTGTTGCAGATTGCACTACCTATAATAGGAAAACAATGGGAACAAATATAATATATCATCAGTTCCCCAAAAATGAAGAATTAAGAAGAGTTTGGGTGTTAAAATGCAAAAGAAAAGATAATTTTAATGTAAAAAATTCATGCATTTGTTCAAAGCATTTCTCCCCTGAAGATTATGAGAGAGACTTGAAGGCAGAATTAATGAACTACACATCCAAACCAATTCTAAAGTCTACTGCCATTCCATCATTAAATTTGCCTGGACATAATAAAACTCTAGTGTGTAATACTATAAAATTTAAAAGTGATCAAATTAATAATAGGGAAACGAGATATAAGAAAAGATGTGTGAGGAAGCGAATCATCCATACAATAAGTAGTCTGTCTCCAAAAAAACCTGATAAGATTACTTGTAGTACACAAACTGATCCTGTGATTATACAGACAATAAATGAATCAAGGAATACAGCTAAACAAATTGCTTATCTACAGAACAAAGTACATAGTTCTGTTAATCAGCACCTTAAATATAAAGCATCATTAGCAGCATACAGATTAAAAATAGCATCACTCAACAAGCAAATCTTTGATTTAAAGAAAAAGGCAGTTAAAGTAAATCAACTAGAACGACTGGAAAAGGCAATACTTACCATATTCACACCAAAACAGATAGAATTTCTAATACAAAAAGATAGTAAGAAAAGAGTAAAATGGACTAAGGAAGACATTTGCAATGCCATAGCTTTGCGAACTGCTTCCAAAAAGTGCTACTTATATTTGAGGAATAAAATTGGTTATCCACTTCCTCATATTTCCACTATTCAAAGATGGGTTGCATGTTCCTTCAAGTGCAACCAAGGTATTATTCATGATGTAATACAATTAATGAAAAGCCATTCTTCAAAGCTATCTGAAATGCAAAAACTGTGTTTTATCTTTTGATGAGATGTCTGTTGATGCAAGGATTCATTACGACAGAGAAGAGGACAGAATAGTTGGTCCACATAATCAGGTACAAATGGTAATGGCTAGGGCTTTATGTGATTTGTGGAAACAACCTGTTTATTTTGATTATGACACTAGTATGAGGGGTAACATCCTAACCAATATAATTTCCTCTCTTGAAAGTGTTGGTTACAATGTTGTTGCTGTAGTGTCAGATTTAGGAGGAAAGAATGCTACAGTTTGGAAAGACTTAAATATTAATTATTTAAATCCATGCTATGAAATTGCAGGTCAGAGAATATGGTTTTTTTCAGACATTCCACATATGCTTAAATTATTGAGGAACCATTTTATTGATGATGGCTTTACTATAGATGGGAGAAATATAAACAAATCTGTTATAGAAATACTGTTATCCCAGTTAGGTAATGAAATGACTATCTGTTCAAAACTAACATGGCATCATTTAAATTTAGTTGGCAGGGAACGCCAACGTGTGTACCTAGCTGCACAATTGTTCTCAAAAACTGTGTCAGTAGCAATTAGTTATGTTTTAGGTGTGGAATATGAAAATGTGTCAAAGTTTTTTTCATTGGTGAATGATTGTTTTGACATTTTTAATTCTCGTATAATACAGGAATCAAATTCATTAGGATGTGCTTTTGGTTTGAAGCAGGTGGAGCAAGAAAACTTACTTAGAGAATTTTATAAAATTTGTGAAAAAATGAGTGGGAAAATCAAAGAATTTACTTCCTTTTCAGAAAGGTTTCCCTGCATCAATTCGGTCCCTACTTGGGCTTTATAGTGACGTAAATAAACAGTATGGTGTAAAGTACATTCTGGCCAGTCACTTAAATCAAGATTGTCTAGAAAACTTATTCTCTCAGATTCGAGGATTGGGCAGATTTTATGATCATCCCTTGCCTGTAGAATTTAAATATCGATTGCACTTAATCCTCTTAGGGAGAAACTCTCACATAATACCATTTTTTCCTTCAGCTTCACAAGTTGAAGTTGAAGGAAACTTTGTTACAGCTGGAATGTTCAATTGTATTCTAAAGAGTGATGATGAGGTTATGAATGGAATTAATATGGGAGAACTGAATTTTGAAGAAATCTTCAATGATGAAGTTAGCAGTTCAACTACAGTACCCAATTCAGGTTTGTCTGAATATGAACACATAGTTGACATACCAGCTGAAGGCTTTCGTTATCTTGCAGGTTATCTAGCATTTCGTGCCAAAAAAACTAGGGGATAATTCTCTTGGAACTCCAACAACACTTAATTTGACTCCATCTGCCAATTCTATAAGTTGGATACAGGTTTTGTCACGAGGAGGTTTGATCGAACAAATGAAGAGTGGCTACAAACAGTTAGTCAGTTTGAAATTGTTTTCACAACTCTTCATGGATCAAGCAATCTTTCTTTTGAACGTGGAATTTTAGCAAATCTGTGCAATGTTCTTCAAGAAAAATTTTCTCATATTAAAAAAGAAGTGATAAAAATTTATGCTATGACCCGGATTTCAATTAGAATTAAATATCTGAATTCAAGATTGAAATTAGATGCAATTAAGAGAAAACAAGAAAAGAAAAATAAAAAGTTTAAATAATAATACTTATTATTGGTCACTTTAGAACTGGAATGAGCATGTAATCATTTGCTTGAAATTAATATAAAATATAACTATTTCACTTTCAATTGATAAATAATATACATTTTTTTATTTTATTACTTCTATTATAATTATGATTATAGTATTACTACAGATTACATTTTATATTGTTATTGTAAATTTAAATATATTCTAATTTATAAAATTTAAATTTAAAAATTTCAAATTTGAATGTTAACTGTTTTGGAACTCTGTATTTTACCGTTCTTAGTCTTATTTAAATTTATTTAGAATTTTATATTTATTCTAATTATTTAAATTGTTCTAGAATTATATTACATCCATCTTGTTTTGTGAAAAGATGTAATATTAGCAATGAGGATGGTTTAATAAAACTAAAAGTATTCTGCTATAAATGATTGTTTTTCACTTTGACTGAGAGCTTGTAACTGTATATTATTTGCTTGAAATATAGAATTTTGCTAATATGGGTTCTGATTGCTTGTACTTTTTACAATTTGCAAATTTTTACTGTAATATATATACTATATATAGTAAATCTGCAGATTGTAAAAATTATAAGCAGCTCAGAACCCACATTAACAATCTGTGCTTTTAGCAAATTATTACATGTTCATTCTGATGCATACATACTGTATTAATCTTCATAAAAAACAACTATATTTAAAGCATTTTAATTCTGAATGTTAATAAAACATTAAAAATTGAAAGTTTTAATTATTTCTTTAAAATTAAATTTATTAAAATAGAAATGATCCACATCAGAATGCTGATGAATTGACAATGCATTTTCAAATCATGCAAAATCGGTTAAATTAAATTAAAAATTCACCAAAAAAATAAAAATCATTAAATGCATCAACATAATGAATAAATCTAATACACAAAAAAGTAAAATCAAGTTTTAAATTAATTAAAAGTTGAAAAATAACGTAGAAGCTATACGGTAACTATCGTGCTTGCTTCCACAGTGACGTCATTCATCAGAGCCAATAGCAGCGCGGCTGTCTAACGAGACAACCTAGTATATAGTAACCTTGGAGGATAGCGATTAGCTGAAAGTACTTCGCAAACAGTGGCGGACTGTTAACTTTGGCGGCCCTGGACTAACATTGTTTGGAGGCCTACCCAATTAACGGTGAGAGCTACGCTAAGCTAACATACTTTAGAGGAGCTAGATTTGCATTCTCATTCTAACATTGCTACATTATTTGCATAATTGACAAACGACAAAGTATGTTTTGATTTTACCGACTACGGACAGAGTCAATAGAAGACAGAGCCGTATTTTCTATTTATTATCATTTAAAACATTTGATAGTTTATTCAAATCCAATAGTGTTGCAAATCGACGATTTAAACTTTATTTTGTACAAAAATATTTTGTATAATTTATTTTTTCTTAAGTTTTTAATTTACATTGTTTTCGTTTTTATTTTTTGACCGCGAAGAGAGCCCTTTGATTGAATGGGGCCCTGGACTGTAGCCCATAAAGACTATGCGTAAATCCGCCACTGATAACTAGACAGACCATCAGATATTATTCTAGTAGGTTTATTACTAGAAGATTTTACCAGAATCGTTGGTTAATATAATTCTGATATCGCAAACTTTCAGACTTCCGAAGAATGATGACAGTTCCATGATAATATTTCCATTAATTCGTTCCATGAAAACTATTTTATATGAAATCATCGCTAATCGAATGTTGGAAATTACGACAAAGATGTATCAAGACGTTCGAAAGTTAATTTTTTCAACTAAATATATAGTTTATGTAATTTAAATACCCAATATTAATAAATAAATATTATGAAGAATATATGAATTATATTAAGATAAATAAGGATAATAATAAGCTAAATAATAAAAAGTATAGCGTAAAAAATACATAAATAAATCACAAAATAATATTTTCCTAGATATAAAAAGTTAGTAAACTCAGTAGATGGTTTAAAGAGAACCGAAAAGTAAGATGGGTAAGTTCCAAATGCTTAATAAAAGGCCCAGTTGATAGCTAGTTACATACTGAGTCTATTAGAAGTGTTCCAATTTGCCAAAATAGTTGAGTACGTGACATCGTAAATATAAAGACAAATTTTCGATTAATGATAATAGAAACAATTGAACACTACAAGATCATTAATCAATGCCAACATTAAACTAAGGTCCACTATTTATTTAAACAAAATTTAAATTTAAGAATGCAAATTAAAAACTTCCTCTTCAATATACAGAAAACTTCAAATAAAATTCATTCAATCAAATAAATTGGCACAATGAATAAATTTTATGAAATTTTTGAAAATCACTATATTAGATTCTTATTTATGTAATTATACTTACTAGAGTTTATAAGTATTATTAAAAATATATCTGATAAAAATTCTTTATGTAAAAATCAAATACTGAATAGCATTTTTATTAGCCTACTTTCCGAAGGAAAAGGAGTTTTATGAGTTCTGATATCTGTCAGTCTCTCACTGATAACTTTTGAACTAATTAGTATATTTTCCTGCAATTTGGCAATGATATTTTATTTTTAATAGTCACTTCCACGCCGTATCAATTAACTCTCTAGCTGCAATCATTTAAAAATGATGGACATTCTCTTAATATATTCTAAGCCATTCATTCAATTTTAATGAAATTTAAATGAAAAGATTAATTAATTTAACATAATGATCAAGCCATTGAATATGACACGATCATTATGTTATATCAATTAATCCTTTATCTGCAACTATTTTTAAAAATGGAGGATATTCAAACTTTAAAGATTTTTTTAATAGTATTTGATCTATTTGATTGTTTCTTATAAAATTTAACAGAATGGACAAGCTATTAAAAATTTAAAGTAATACATTAATTATCCTTGCAGATTTTTCCGTTTTAAAAAGAAGTAATCATTTCAAAAGTCATTTATTTTTCATTTATTTAACATTTGAAATCCATTGGTGTTGTGTGCCCAATCTTAATGCTTTTAGCCAGCTAGATGCCACGTGACATCACGCGGTCAAGATGATGACGGCATCAAAGCGTCACGTACTATTACATCATCATGATGGTCATAAATTAGTGATGATATTAGTGACGTCATTTATTATCGTATCGTGATGACGACATATAGGGAATGTTCATGTCATTGGTACACATTGAAATACACAGTGCTGTGCTAAGAAATCAAATAAGCCATATAGTACTCTACCTTACTAACACTTCGCGCCATCTATTGGCAATGATATAAATTAAAATTTGATAAAAATGAAATTCTATTCTGCAGGATTAGTTGATCTTATAGAATTAAAGGATACTGCATCGAGATGTCCTTTAGTGGTAAAATATCTCTACCGAATTTCATGCAAATCTGCTAGTTAGTTCAAAAGTTATTAGTATGGAACTCTCAGACAAGCATTTGCTCGATCTTATAAGCTTCCATTTCTTTCGGAAAGTAAGTTAAAAACAGCGAGCATTCAATCTTCTGAGATAAAGTGATGAATGATAGATTACCTGTATTTATTAAGATTTTTATTTTTTATTATTGACAACAAATAATATTAAGCGCTAAAGCAAGAAGCTGTGATATGGTTTTCCTGCATTATATTACTATTTTTAGAATGGAATATACTTAGATTATTATTTACATAATTTAATGTATGAATTCATTTCATTGAAAATGATTTTGATAACATATTTTAATCTATTAACTTTTATCATTCCGAAATAAATGATACATTCGTAAAGTAGATGTTTAGTATTATCCGAATTGTTTATTTCTTCTATTGTTATCAGTGCATTGACTATGTTATCATTTCCTAAAGGCATTATAGTACATTGCTGATAGAGAAGAATAAATTATTAAACATCACGCTCACATTGCTATAATGGAAAAAACGAATTATAATGCTTGCGTATTTAATTTCGATTACTTTGCTAAAGTCAGTAGAACGGCCTATGCTAATCATTTCAATTTAGAATTCATAAAATAGCAATCATTTGCTTAGAATTGACAAATTTTTAGTAATATTAATTTATTTACTGTATTGTTAAACATGCTTTATTTCTTCTTTTAGAATCAAATCATAACAGCATTATTTTGTTTTTTATTTAAAAATTTTGCAAAATTATTTCGACTGCATCCTATTTTATATAAAAAATTATATTTAAAATTCGATAATTTTCGGTTAAAATTTTATTCAAATCTTATAATTATTGTTTTTTAAAGAAATTTTTAAAAAATAAAGAAAACGTTTAATCTAAATTAATCATAAAGGAAAGAAAGCTTCTTTAACAGAAAATCAATGAACATCTGAAATCTTGTAAATCTGATGAAAACATATCATCTCTATTCAATATTTTTTTTTTATTTTTTGGTTGTTAAAATATATTGTGTAGAATTTTACATAACAATAAGTAAGATCCATGTTTTTGAAACAGAGTGTATTAAACTAATTGAAAATTAAATTTTAATTAACATTTTGCAATTCTGTAATCTTAAATTTTTTTATTATAGTTTAAAAATCTTTCGCAATTAATGTTTTATAGAAAATGTTCATAATATATGCATAATTTCAAATGGATTATTTTGAAAATTAATATTATGAAAAAAGCCATACCCATAAAATGGTCAAAAATAATTTTCTCTTGATGTTTCTTAGTTTCAAAATGTAAAATAAGTTAATTACATACAATGTCTTTTAATTTCTAATGTTTACAGTTGCAAATAACAAAATGCCAGATCATATATTGATATAAATTATTTTGGCTTCTTTAATAGTAATATACTCCATTGTATAGTTTACGATATACCAGTTATAACATCATTCTATCTCTGTAAAAAAAAAATTTGGTTTTCTGCAAGAAATACCGATACTCATTGCACTCTAGTATAGAGATAAATCTGTTATATTTTAAAGCAAAGTTTTATAAATTTTAAATTAATTATTTTGAAAATCAATATCATAAACTGAAATATTACAGAAACCATAATATTTCTTACAGAGAAAGAATTAAATTTTAAACAACGATATATTTTTTGAAATAAAAAATGAGAAAGAAAATTGAACTTGATTTTTCTGACTAGAAGTTTATGTCAAGTATCTTTTTCTGTTTTTGTTCTGGCATTTTTAAAATAAATTATTTATTATATTTCAAAATCGCATATTTGAAATATTGTTATTTTTATAATTTTATTTTTTTCTACTTTAATATTACATATTTTCTTGTAAATAAATCAAATTCATTTGTACATAAATTTTAAATTTCTCTTCTAAATAAATTTAAAATTAAATTTATTTAGAAGGGAATTTATGACTTGCGATTAATTGCAAGCTATTTACATGATATTTTACTTGTCTATAGATTTATAAACGAAATATCTAAATTTAAACCGTACGTTCTTCGCGATAATTCAAATATGTTAAAGCAGGTCACTCTATTACTAGAGCTAACATGACTCTGGACAGTAATTATCATCTGTCATAGAGTTCAAAGGTTTATATATATATATATATTAATTAATTATAAAATTAATTAAACATTTAAATAACTCTTTTAATAATGAAACGATTTATGTTAATTTTTGATGCAGAATTATATTCTGGACGATTTTCATTTAATGAATTGCAGCTTCACGTTTTGCAATTAAAGTAGTGAGAATGGTTTTGACAGAATACATAAATTAATTAAACTTATCTATTGAATGATACAAACTTTTAAATTTTATTTTATCTTCGTTTATTTATTTAATTATAAAAATTGATTAAACATACTTAGATAAAAATATTTTTTCAAATACTAAATTAACTTTTAAAGAATAGCTTCGTTAATTTGTTACCAATAATTCAATAGTTGTTTTACATCAGTTTCGTCTCATTCACTTATAACTTCATTGTTAATTTTTAACTTTGAAGAATTTTCACTTGAATGGAATAAAATTAAAGTTTCTAATAGAATTAATATTTAAATTTCCATAATAATGGTATTATTAACTTTATTTTAAGCGCGATAAGTTTGGTAATACTATGACATTTTTATAAACTTGTAAAACAAAAAATATTTGAAAATATAAAATAAATTACAGCATGTCAATGTTTTACGTGTATTTATTTTATTTTAACTTCAAACATAACAATTTTCGAAGCAAACAGATAAAATAAGAGCTCTATTAGGAGAACGTAAACAGAGCAAAAAGTCTTGAGATTTTTCCAGATGTTAGTGATTATAGTTTAATGACGTTCTGTTTATCATTTCAGTTTAAGTAATATGCAGTTTGAAGTTATATAAAATATAAACGATACTTAGAAAATAATTTATTGTGAAGTGTAATGGTTCTATAATGGTAAGTTTACTACTGATATATGATACAATCACTACTAGATGAACTGAAGCATTAAATCGAAGAAAACCAATATCAAATCGTGGTTACTTTTAAGATATAAACAACTACGTGATATCTTTCTGTTGCTGTAATCGTTTGTTTTCTTTATTAAAATAATGTTCAGATCTATTTAAACATATTCAAATTTTTTATATATTTTTATCTTTTGAACTTATGGTTTTTGAACAATAATTAACAAATTTGGATTAACTATTTAAATATTCTTTCTAAATTTCAAAATTCTATAATGATTTATTGATTTAAATTACATATGATATATATAGATGATGAAGGATATTTGTTATAGTAACAATAAGCTGAATATCAGTTTACGTCATTAGATTAATCATTAGTTCATTATTTAATCAATTCATTCTATACAATTCCGATAATTTAAATTATTTGCCAACATTAAATTGATCTTTCATGTAATAAAGAGCTTTAATTGTAACAAATTAAGCTTGTTATCCGTAATTTCAGATAGCATATGTCTAAACAACTTTAACAATAAACATACTTTCGATATGAAATTTTAACCATTAATTTATATATAATTTATAAATTTCTGGATTAATAATGCTAATTTTAACCAACAGTTTAATGTTAGCGATTAAAAATAATGCTTTAATGCAAAAATTCATGTGATTTTCGGCTTTATTTTTGTGTTTTGAATATGTCGTCTTTTTTGTCCTCTTCTTCTCTTTAAGAAAATTTTTTTTACAAAATCAACATAAATTTCATAAGTTTAATTCATAATTTTTATAGACAAAATTTTAATATCTTTTAGATTTCCATTGATATTTTATTTAAAAGTTAAAAAAACAATAATTTATTTGAATGAGCTAAATTATCAATAAATATTTAAAATTAAAATATCTCAAAAATTTTCTAAGAGGCAATTCTTAGAACTTAAAATCCTTTAAGAATCATTAGTAAATGAATTTAAATAATGCGTAATTCTAAACTTAATCAATTAATTTCATGGATAATATGTGCAGCTGGAATTCCGCTTCTTGAAAGCGACTAAACCAATCTGAAAACAAAAAATTGTTGAAATAAAGAAACCCGGAAAGAAGTGACCACTATCGATCTACATGATATCTTTACGGAAAGAAAATTGACAATTTTATCCAAAAACTATTGTTAGATAAGTCAAGCTTGACTATTACACTTGGATTTGTGCAAATAATGATGTAAGCAAAGCTTTGAATGGCTCTTCGATTAACTTTTATTTGTTACTATTTATAAATTTCATAAGTTATTTGAATTTTCCATTTACTATCCACATTTGTTGATTTATCGAAAATAAAGTAGTTTTATTTAATTTTTAGGTCAGATAATTTTTAATTAGAATAATGCCTTTCGGAAAACTTAATCCATGAAAAAATTTAGAATTTTTCTTTCTTTTCAACTATTTCTTCTAAAAAATAACCTATGGAAAGATAAATGAAATTTTCGAATGAAAAAAAAACCAGTTCTATATTTCTCATGAGATATTTTTTAAAGATATCAAATGGAATTGAGAAAAATGAAAACTTTTTTACTTCATTTATTTATTTTTTCCTCTAAGTCACATAAGGCTGGTTTCATCTTACCGAAGTTATCTTTACCAATAAATTTTTCTATATTAGCTTCAATTTTGATACTTGGTAAATATAAATCATGTAAGCTGTAAACTAACTTCATAAATTTATCAAAATTAATATTATTTTTATTTTTTATCTTTTTTCGAAAAACTTTTGTCTGAATAATTATAAAACGAGAAGATTTTATTTTACATTTTATTTAATTATACAGGAATATTTAGGAATTATGTCTTCTCAAAATAATTTATCTTTCTCGAGAATTTCATTTTACACAAGATAATTTTATTTTAAAATTTTCTGGAAAAATAATTAATATTTTTAATAAATAATATACTATATACATTTTTATAATATTTACATTTGTTTAATTTTGAAAAGAAATATGAATTGAAAAATTATTTTTTCATTGTCATTGCTAAAGTATAATAATTTATTAAACTTAATGAAAAAAATTCAATTGAAATAAGTTTACTTCGTTTATTTTTATAAAATGTCTAATAAATTCCTATTCTGATTTATAAAAAAAGCAACACAATAATCATGATCGAAACTTCTCCTTTATTATACTGTAATTTTAAACATCTTTCTATCGTCTACCTTTTTTTCAAGATATCTCAAGAACCAGACACCATGGAGCATTCGTTAAAAGATCATTTCTAACTTTCTAAGAATTAGTCTACATATCTATTAGTCTTGAGGGTCTTACTTGATCTCGTTACAAAATAACAACTGTTGAAAATTAGAATGATAGCTATTGAAAATTACACATCAATATCTCTAAATCTATTTATTATTCATAAATAATATTACAATAGTTGCCTAATTATTTTTCCGTATATATGATTGTTGAACTTCTCGTAAAATATCACAAGAATAAAATTTTGCAGTTAATTCAAGTTTTAAATCCTCATTCCATTTATTAAGTTATATAAATGGAATGAGGATTTTTCACTTCATTCTGTTACACGATGGAGACATATAGAATTTTTTTGAAACTTAAGAAAAAATTCTATATGTCTAGTATATCTTTAAAAATACTTATCGCACATAAAATATATTACACTCACTGGTCCCTCTATAAAATATCCAAATTTCAACTTTCTAAGTCATAGGACGTATCGAATATGGATATACATACATACGTGGTCCGTAAGCGTTTTATACACCATATAGATAGTCGTTTAATGTTTAAACAGTATTATTACACTAGTAAATATGCCCATAAAAAATGACAGGTAAAATTTAAGTTTTTAAAATTTTTTTTTTGCAAAATATGGTCTAAATGTTATTTACCTTTCATAAAACTTATAATTTAAGCATATTTATAATATTATTGGATGTAATGATCATTCAAATCCGATCAATGATATATCTAGTGTGCTGAGTTGGATTTAATGAAAATTCATAAATATTCGAATTAAAATTAGAATAAAGTAAGACATGATTCAAACTAAGGTTTATTGTTATATAGGATATCATCACTTTGAAGTTAGAATCCTGCTTAGAAATATTTAGACAATTTTATTTAATACCTTAATTATTCCAATAAAAAGGTCTCCGATAAATAATCTTCTCTTATAAACAGCGCACAAAATTACTGGTAAACATAACAAACAATCCCTAATAAACAGCGCACCTGTATTGAAATATTCTTATATTTGATGGATTTTTTTTATTTTTTTGCTTTTCTATAATTATCGCGTAAGTTTTATGCAAATAATAAAGGAAATGCGATTAAAGAGAATTTTTTATTATTAAATTTTGAATAAAAAAATTATTTCAGAAATAAATTATAGTTCTGTGATGATAAGCGGCTAAAAAAAAAAATATTTAATATAAATATTCTGTCACCGCATATTGGAATTGTTTCGATGTAAAAAAGTAGAAATTATATTTAATTAAATAAATAACAAAATTAAATGAGTTGTAAAATTATAAAACTTTTAAAATTTGAAAACTTAGGATGAAATATTTAGGGATAAATTAAAATTTAAATAGCTGTATTCAAGTAAAATAAATGCGCGGATATTAAAATTTCGATAAAAGTTTTAAAATAAAATATTGCATTGTAACATTTCAAATATTTCAAATTTTATTGCTCCAGGATAAAGAAATTAAATTAATTTTTTTTTTTTTTAATAAAGTGTAGGAGAAAAAAAGAAATTTAAAATCGATTTTCTTTTATTAAAAGTGACTTCACATGCCATCGCTTTTAACAACTGATAGATTAAATTGATGTCACGGTAAATTTAAATGTTAAATGAGTAAAAAAATCAAAGCAATGCATCAGCTTTTCTAAAGAATTCGATCGATAGATTTTAAAAATCAATATTTTAAAAAATATATTAAAAAAAAAATAATAATAATAATCCCAAAATAGAAATTGAATTTAATTATTATTTAATTATTTAATTAAATTGTTATTCATTGTATATATGATTTAAATAAAATAAAAAAATCTAAATAATTAAAAGCAAAGAAAAAAAAAACAAAGAACATTCTATATTTAACAAAAAATTGATTTTTCATATATTTTCCAAAACAAAAGTGAGGATTCTAAGATCAATATGCTATTGTGTACCTGTCCCCTCACTAATAATTCGAATTAGTTAGTAGATCTTCATGAGATTTGGTTTTAATCATCGGTAGCCTGGTAGTGCTACCGATAATATAGTTGATACCTTCATTTAACATTAGAGGAGGTAATGACGGTAGTGTTTCTGAGGAACCACTGGGCCGCTTTACTTGAACTGTTTTTAAATGACCGCTGAGATGTGTCTATGATGCCGACAAAATTTGGCTTCACGAAACCACAGTGGAGCTTGGAAAAATGACAAAACCTGCAAAATTTGCATAAATGGCACATTCGGACTTAATAAGTCATTCAATATTTCTCAGATTTCGACGTGTTTCGTTGATTTGTGTTAATGAGTAGAACAATTTGGTGTATAATATGTCGAGCTAATTCGTACTGGAAGCTTACTGTAATGAAAGATAAATGTCGATATTCTCACATGTTAGACAACCTGTAGAATCTTCAATTTTTGCATAAAAGTGCTGAACTTTTCTGACATTGTTGTGCGAATGAAAATCTCGGAGGACCTTTTTCCGTTTTGAAAATCTTTTTTAGAACGGATTTTATTCAATGTTAAAGTAGTCGAAATTTTTCAAAAATTAAAGTTTATTCAATAAGAAATTTTGGGATAACAAAAAGTAATGTACTAGTTTATTGGAAAATGCCCCGGAAGGGCTGAAAAAAAGGTGAATATACTTAAGGAAGAAGGGTCTCAAACATTTAAAATAAGTGTACAAGCATTAAAAAGAAACGTACAAGACTTAAAATCAATTTTTAAAATTGAAGTAGAATTTAACCTATGAACTTGGAAAAAATCTCTTCACCAAAAAAAAATATATTCCGCAGCCGAGCAACTAAGGCAAAAGGGGATAAATCGTTAAGTCATGTGCCCAATTGTATTGAATGTCAGTGTTATTGCATCCAACAACTGTGATTTGCAGTGGAACCCAAGTGCATTTTGATTTGGGTTGTGAATCTATATCTGGCGATGCATTCAATTGTATATATAGAAGTTCACCTGAAATGTTATAGAGTTAGTCAGCAGCAAGAGGTTTAGTTTTGCAAGCAATGTTGCGGAATATACTTTTTTTGGTGAAGAGATTTTTTTCAAGTTCATAGGTTAAAGTCTACTTCAATTTTAAAAATTGATTTTAAGTCTTGTATGTTTCTTTTTGATACGTGTACACTTCTTTTTAATATTTGAG
>WUQG02412173.1:0-16126 GCA_011317285.2 Androctonus mauritanicus
GACATTTCCATTAGAGGTGTCAAGAGATTGATTTGGGATGTTTCCCTTGGGGTTTGATGTATAAATCAGAATCTTGACTGTCAGATTGTTATGAGGAGTCTTTTTGAAATTTTCTTCTTGATTGCTCTATGAAAATAAGATTCAAAAATCTTAACTTCTACACCAGACCATAATTTTGCCATCTCCCATTTGACCCTTGATAATTTCCCATTATTATGTTGCAAAATTGTTAGGCCTGTCCAATGAGAATCGTTTTTTGTCTAAAAATGCAAATCAGTTGAATGGATGATTGAAGCAATTGCATAGATCTAAGTTATACTAAATTTTTTTTAATACCCAGATTTTCTGCTTTTAAGTGATCTTTAAAGCAAAGTAAAGTAATGTTCAAGTCAACAAATCCAAAAGTAATTGTAACTTCAAAGGCAACCAGAATGAAGTATATTACACTTTCAACTTTATTTTGGTCTTGTCTTGAAAGAGAAACTTTGGTCCTTTTTTAGTGTATTAAAATCATTTTATGCACAAAAAAAAATGGATATTGTAGATTTATTGGTATGTCTTATTCCTTTCCTATTATTAAATAGATCCATTTAGCTTTTTAATATGTTTGGGATGTATGACAGCTTCTTTGCTTTTATAGTTCTTGAATTACATAGGATTTTGCAGAATGATCCATTTATGTAAATCAAAACCAATATTTGGAACATATGTTATACAGTACTAATGTGTCATAGCAATTTAGTACTAAAAATAGTTAGTTATATTAAAGAATAAGCACATAAATCATCTAGTAAAGCAGTTGCTTATGATCTTGGAAGATCCAGATTCAATTCAGAGTCCCATACTTCCAGTTTTTCTGGGGATATGGGTTTGGGCAGTCTGGTCATTACCTAAAAATAATTCTACACAAGTCTGTGATTATCTGTACTGTAACTTACTTGCATGCAAATTAGTTAAACTTTTAAAATAACTATAAATTAGCAAAACTGTGTGTTTAATAATTGCATATCTCATACAGATTTCAATTATATTTTGACTCGAAACTGTGAGATGTTATCAAAACAATAAACACAGATTATAAAAACTATGTAATGTTTTCAGCAGTTCAATAATTCTGTTGATTCCAAATCTTTTCTTGCATAAACTTCCGACATCTGAAGATATTTACAATTTGTGATAATTATAAAAGGGAATTTTATAAGCGTATTTTTTAGATATACAGTCACATCTCATTAAGATCTGATTTAGATTCCTGAAAATCACGACTAATTGAAACTAAAAACCCTATAGATCTGATGTTATATTTCTAAAATGCTTTCTGGTACCATGTTTATTATAATAAATAATTCTATTACATTGAAAAATTATATGGTACTTATGTGGTTAATTCTTTTTCTACATCTTATGCTGAAAAGCTTAAGGAAATGGCAGATTGAAAGTGTCCTATCATTTTAATGCTTTATTTTATTTGCTCAGAATATAAGAACGAAACAAAGCTTAACAGTATTCTGAGTGATATCATTTCATTAACCTTTCAGGATAAATTAATTTAGATGATTCGAAATTTTGTCTTTATCATTTTATGCAATGATCCATGATTAGATAATAAAAAAAAAATTCAATTCATAGTAATTCCTTAAGATTTAATTTTTCTGTTAATAAAACTGATGAGAGATCTACTAGTCATATTAATAGAAAGCAATAAAAGTTAATTTTATGAATAAAAAAATTTTTTTATAAAAATTCTGTAAAAAAAAAAAAAAAAAATGAAGTGTCTTGACAGTTTGAAATGTTTGAGAGCTGTGTTCAACAAGATTGACATTTATCGTTTTCTCATTTTGCTCCTTTATAAATCACAGTTGGCATATCCTAAAATGTAAAGTTTTATCATCAGTTACATTTGTATTTTTATAAAAAAAAATTAAATTTGAAATACCAATTTGAAGTTTTTTTTGAGCCTATTATTTCAAGGTATGTGTTGAAGCATCATTTTATGATCTAAAATACTAAAAATAAGAGAAAAAAGCTGTGTATCTAATGTATTCTACTCAATAAGTTAACAATAAATTATTGATAATATGCCGATTTTTTTATTCAAGTTATCATGTTAATATGCAGATTAATTCTCCAGGAGCATCATCTCTGTATACGAAGTTCATTTAGTTTTAATTTTGGAAGTATCTATACTTCCAAAATTAATACTACTACTTTTTTTTACTAATTTAACTGAGAACTTAAAAATCTTTTCAAATTTAAAAGTGTTTATTTACTTTATAGGATATCATGCATTTGTCAGATGAAGAATACAATAAACTTCCCGACCCAGCAGAAAAATTTGATGAATTACTAACAAGGTATTAAAAACTTTTACAAATGCTAAATATTTTGAAAATTGGTTATTATATGCTTGTTTTATTTGTCAGGACAAGAGTTAAAAATTATAAAAAACATTCGCTCGGTCATACCAGTTTCTATCTAGGAGAAGATTTGAAGATTGCTGTAAACATTTTCAATCTAGTTCATTCTGCCACTAAGCCATATTCCATTAAGCTTTCCAAAATAAACAATTCTGAATTGAAGACCATGACTAAACATTATCGTGCTGTAAGTCTGCTATAAACACATTTAGAGCTTTATGCTAAATTTAAAGAAATTGTTTTCCCTTCTGGTAGGATACTGCAGAAATACTATTACCATCTGATCTCAAGAAGTGTCAAGACTATGCTGGAAAAAAAATTTACATGGAGATTGATGAACTGAAGCAAATAAAATCTTTTGGGGATTCAGGTATTGTCTTTGTTTAGTGCTTGCACTTAAAAATATTTTCAATTAACATGCCCATTAGTAATGTATACATGTATAATTATGGCATTATATAGGATTTACTTTGCTTGGGTTTAAACCTTTGGCATGTTTAAAACCACATCACCATCTTCGACCTGCACAGTTTATATATCCAGACGAATTAAGAATAACAGGAAGCATTAGATTATTCTACGCATTACTTCAGCAATGTCATAAGAGAAAATATGCTCCGATTTGCAAATTCATTCCAAGGAATAATGAAATTCCAAAATTAGTAGCTTTAATTCCTCAAGTAAGAATACGATAAAAATGCTTATAAAAATGATAATCTACCATAAAAAAGAATTTCGTATTGCAGGAAGAAGAATTAGACGATCACGGAATGCAAGAAGTTCCACATGGTTTTCACGTAGTGTTTCTACCATTTATGGAAGATATACGTAAATTCAATATGAAAAACAAGCAAAAACCCAAAGAGCAGCTGGTGGACAAAGCCAAAGAAATAATCAAAAAATTACAGTTCAGGTTTCATCCTGAATCATTTGAAAATCCAGGTAATTTTTTTTTCTGTGAATATAAATTAAATTTCCTTTTTGAAAGACTAATTTAAAAATATTCATTATAGTTCTTCAACAGCATTGGCGAAACATTGAAGCACTTGCACTGGATCAGGATGCACCAGATGAGCTAGTTGACTATACTAGTATGTTTCGTTTTAGAAATTTTACAGGTAAGTTTGTAACTACATTTGCTACGATTTTAAATCGACTATTTTGTTTGCATAACTTTCAGTGCCTGATTATAAAACAATGGAACAACGAGCAGGAAAATTGATGGAAGAATTCAAATCACTAGCATTTTCTGATAATTATGAAAACATAATTTCAGGAAAGAAACGAAATGTAGGTATATATTTAAACAATTATTTTAATATATAAATATTTAAACGATTTATTTTCTTTGTAGGTTACTGCTACAGGTGGAGGAACTTCTAAGAGAGCAAGAATAGACGATGTTAAATTAACAGTAGATATACAGAAAGAAGCAAAAGAAGGAAGGGTATGTGTAACAATACAATAACAATATATTAGGTTTACCTTCTGTTGACTAAAACTTAACTCTTTTCAGCTGGATCGTCTTACAGTTAGTGTCCTTAAAGAATTCTGCAAAAGTCATGGAATTAAGTGTGGTTCTAGAAAAGCAGAAATAATAGGTGTTATTAACAAATATTTTCACGTGGATTAAGTCAGAAAGAACTTGAAATATAAGCACTCGTGCTTTGTGCATATCAAGATGCAGCAGGGACTGTGTGTGTTGTTAAATAGACCACAATTTTGTGCTGTATCAAAATGACTGTTTTACTTGTTAAATTGTATACAATAAAAAACATCATGAATTATTTCTCAAATTTTTGTATTTTTATTTGAATGGTAACAAAAATTATGAATTTACTAAGTATTTGTTGTAAAATTTTTATTATTCTCATGACAAATATAAAACTGTCTTGACGAATAGCCAGTATAAAAACAATTTACTGCATGTTATCACAGAATAACAAATATAAATGCTATATAAAAACAATTGTGTGTCCACAAAAATTCATTATTTGAACATTCAGGAACAAACTTAAGACAGATGAATTACAATTCATTCGATACATTTATATGTCACTAAGAGGATACCACTTAATCGTTTCCTTCTGTATATTAATCTCCTCTAGATTGATATTAACTGCACCCAAAAACTCATTTTCTTGCATCCTATCGTAATTCCAAATAGAGACATGCAATGTGCGTCTTGTGACAATTTCTAGTGGAAGGCTATATGCCAACATTTCCATAAATGTTGGATGGTTATTTTTAAATACTACTTTTGTCTTTCGTTTTGTGATCTTCATAGGATCAGGAAGAAGATAAATTTTTACATATGCGTCTGGAGCATTGCTTTTTGACGAATTCAAGTTTTTGGCATGCATGACCATTACAAAAAAACTTTTTTTCTTATATACAATTGATAATTTCACTTGGCCTCTGATATCACCAGCGTTCTTTCTCATTGTTTCTTTATAATCTGGACTGGGTAAGTTTGGAGACATTCCCTCTTGATCTCTTAGGATGGGATGAAAAAAAGTATAAACAATGCTACAGTGAGAAATTTCGTCTGCCATTTCCATCAGAGTTTCTAAAAAGATTCCGATCTCTACTTTTCTTCTTTCTGCTACTTCTCGAACGTTGGATCTTCCCATTAAGGGATTGCGTGGTAGAGGATGGAATTTGGCTAAGGGAAACATCATGCACATTTTCTGATGAAATTCGACAAATTCTCTATATGATCGAATAATAAACATTGGATCTACCTGATTCTCTCTCCGTAATTTAATTATGTAAACATAATACTTATCGGGATCAAATTTTTTCTGGCAGCCTACTACTTCTACTGATGTTAATCTTCCATCTGTTTCTTTGGTAAATAGCTTTGGTATGAATGATAGGAATAATCCGTCATTGTGATCTCCTGTAAACCTCATCTGAGCTAGGTTATGCATGAAAAAGTTAAATTGTGTCGTCCATGATTTTAAGCTTCCTTCTATCATCCGTGTAAAATGTGAAGTAGCTTCGGCTTCCGAAAGACCAGGCAATAATGCTTTTTGTACATATCCCACAGCATCGATGGTGACACCAGGAATACCAGAAGACACCATTAGGGAAAATAAGTTCAAAAATATATTTCTATTCTTTCGAATTATGTTAAATGCCTGGCAACATAGATCTATAAAACTCTGAAATCTTTTTGTTGGTTGTACACCTCCATTTATTACATAAGCCATATCTGAAGTTAATACGAATGGTGTTCTGTCTCTCTTTATATTACCAAACATTTGTACGTCACCTAAGAACTTTCCAAAATCTATATGAAAAATGTGACCAGAAGTCTTTAACATGATATTATCGTTATGCCTGTCACAAATGCCCAAAACATAAGTTGCAACACAATAACCTGCACAAGACATTGTAAAGTTTTCAATGGCTTGTTGATATTCTAGTTCTGAAGTATTGTATTTTTGCAGCCATTCTGCTATTGGTCGATCTTTAAAAGAACCAGTAAGACCATGTTCAGTTTGGATTTTACGTAATGTTTCAGCTTCGAGAACCATTTCGACCATACCTTTCTTATGAGCTGTTGCAACACACATAAAAGTTACAATTTTCAAATCCAAGCCTTCCTTCAACCACATTTTGTCCATAATACGTATCATTTGCAGAGTGAGCATATCTTGTCGTAGATCATCTCCAACTTTATAGATTGCCTCTATACATTTCCCACTTGATTCGCTACTACGAAACACCAATTTCAGGGGTAATGTATTAGATGTAAAATAAGAGCATGATTTTACATCTATACCACAAACTTCTATGCTTGGACTTAGGGGAAGACAAGTTGGACTTTCGTTTAGTGCATGATGAGCTATTTCTAATTCGTGGAATAAATTATTTAGTCTGAGTGATTCTTTTGTAGTTTTGATACTATTGGCTGCATTAGAAAGATTGTATAATAAAATTTCTTGAGTTTCTATCCTTTCTCTCATAGCTTTTCCAGAAATTATAAGAAGAGAATTGAGTATCAAGTGCATTCTTTCTCCAGCAAGTGGATCATCAACTGTTTGTTGCAAGAGCCAATATAAATGATGAGCTACTCTTATGCTAGTTAATGATCTTTCAAGGAGAAACCAAACCAAAGGTGAGTCTTCCCAAACTTCATATCTTAATGCTTGTATTAATTGTGGAAGATAATCGCACAATTCATCACTCACCATATTTTTCATCCAATATATTGCAAAACGTCTCACTTCAATATCTGGAAAACATGGTAACAGAAGCATCAAAGCTTCTATTGGAGGAAGAGGTTTCCATTCTTGAAGAAGTCCATAAATATCAGACAGACATGCCCAATCCCAACCATGTGCAGATAACAATACCTTTGGCAAAGCACGAGGAATGTCATACAGATAATGACGTTTTTCCCAAATAATTTCCTTTTCTTCAGTTGTGAGTGAAACAAGAGGATCGTGTTCAATAATTTCCATTAATTGTGACTGAATAGATACATCTAATGCTTCAAAATTTCTTTTATTGCTGGAAGAAAATTCATTTTGAATAACTACAGGAAAATTCACTTTGCAACCAAAATCAGGAAAATTTAACTGAAGTAATGGACAATGGACATTCTCGTTAGATAAGGAAGGGCCCGAACCTTTAGGAACTTCATCTGGCCACAGGCCAAGTAGGTAGCTACCCTGTACTAATTCATGTTGATAATTAAACAGATAAATACCACACCATCCAAGTACTGTTTTAATTTGTTGATGTGATTCTTGTGTTTTTGAATCTGATTGATCTGTGCGCATACCTAATAATTTGAACTGGAGCCTCACTTCTCTAGGCAGCATGCACATTGGAATTGTTTCAAACTGAAGCCATTCATCGAATAATATACGATGAAAGAAGCTTTTGCTTGTCGTAGCAATGTTGACAGTTTCAACAGAACCTAAACAATTTTCTCCATGCCACATTTCACATACTACTTGAAACTGTTCAAACAGAGTTATCCATTGAGGTGGAATTCTATGAATCAATCCAATCTGGAAAAGAAGTGTATCTAAAAAGCTTGAAATATCTTTGACGGGAGAATTTGCAACAAATGGTTTTAAAATATCAAAATCAACTTTAAATGTTTGCGAATATAATGATAACAATTGATTAACAGCTTCGTGTAAATGAACAAGAGCAAGGTTTAAAAGCTGTAGCAATTTTGTTTGAGTTTCACTGTTAGCGTCTGAAGTATTAGTGGTTTTAGACATTAGTAGATCTAATTCTAAAACTGGTTCAGATTTTCCGAATAAAAGACACACTTGAATTAGACTTTCTACTGCGTCTGTTATTTCAACAGTTTCTATGTGACTCAATAATGTACAGATTGCCTTCACTGCCTGAATTACTCCTTGTGGATGCAATGTTTCTCTGTTCAATTTAGCAGCACATATTTTCATTTTTTCAACTTCTTTGCTCAATGTATCTAGTAAGATGTTCACAGAATCGCAACTAATGATATCCTGACTAAAAATATGCAATAGGCTTTCTGGTTTGCAAGTAATGTCATTGTTATCATCTTGAAGTGTTCTGGCTAGAGGTCTCTCTAAATCTTTCGTTTCAACTAACATCAATTCTACTACTTTATCAAATTTGTGACACAAATGAACATATTCGTAATTGGCTAAAACAGAATCGGCAGAAAAATATTCTGACAAACCATAAATTTTAAGCACAAAGTCATCCATATTCATATTACTTATATTATCAAATATGGTGCAAATGGCATGACTTATTATGTGTTCAATACTTGTATTCACATCACAAGTGAATGATACTGGCTGGTCTAATATAGTGGAATGAATAACAAGCTTAATACTCAATGTATCTTCTCTATAGCTATCTATAGATGGACTTATAACCAAACCTACATTACTGTGATAATCATCATATGGAAACTCTCTTCTTAGTCGAATCAACTTATCACAAAAATCCTGTATTTCAGTATTACACACAGTTATCTTTTTACATACCTTGAATTCTGGTATGACAGAACATTTAGAGTCATCCCACAAATTTCCTTTATTTCTCTCTCCATCGACAGCTTCGAAAACATCATCAGCAAAAGTTTTTTTACTGAAGTCATCATTCCATTCTGGCGGCATTGTTGGTGAAATGATACTTTTAATTCTTCCGCCAAATGATGTTTCTATGCTGTTTTCTGGCTGATTCTCTACTATTGAATCCAAGAATGGAGATTCGATATTAACAGACAATGGATCAAATAATTTTAATATATCATTTTCAAATACTTTGGAGGCTTGTGTATTTGAACACTGCTTTATCAAATCATCCTCTCCACAATATAGATCTATTAGATTACTATCTCTTTTTTTCTTCATAAAATTTAAAACATTTTCTAAGTTTGATTCTACTACTCTTTGTGAAGATCTTTTCTGCAGTGTGTTGAATTTTGTCTGTACAGAATGGATTTCTTTAGTTTTCACATGAAAATCTCCAAGATTAGGTTCAGATCTGCTATGCTGAATGTCATTAATTGCCGTATTTAAATAAGGCACTTTGAGTTGGCCTGATGTATTTGTGTGAGTATAAAATACGCTCTTTGATTGTTCAGAATTGGAGAATGTAGAGACAGAATCATTTGTATTATTGAAAAAAACTTTTTGAGATATACAATCAATATTAACATTTGAAGAATTAAAAAGTAATCCAGCTGAGGAATGATTCTCTTGGTGAACTTGTTGAGCATCTTGAGGAAACCTAGTAAATTTGGTCAAATCTTCAGGTTTTCTGAAATTTTGTCCAGAAGATGGTGGAGGTGGTACCAAAAGAAGTTCATTTACTTCTCTCAACAGATTTGGTTGCACTGATTTGTTCCAGTGGCGAGGTGGCAATGGTGGTGGAGATGAACAAGTTCCTGTAATTAAAATTATTCTATGAGTTTTAAAATTGATAATTTAAAGAAAATACAGGTAGTCCTTGACTTATGATTAATTCATAATAGTGATGTCAGTGATAAATTCTGCTATTGGTCAATACAACTGACATGGGGACCAATTCCCAGATATATGGAAAGTGCTCTTTTTTTATGTCTGATTCTTGTAGTTTTGTATTCTTTATGTTTATTAGAATACTATATATATTATCTTAATAAACATTAGTGAGAAGTCCATAAATTTTGGGCATTTCCAACTTATGACAATGAAATTCAAACTTTTGGAACCAAATCCTATCATAAGTCGAGGACTATTTGTTTATTTAACTAATTAATAGCAATGTTAATCTCCTGAATTCGGAACAAAAAACAATCATTTGTATCAGTCAGCTTTATTATTTTTAATAAACTTTTTTTTGTAAAAAATTTAATATTCTTCTGAAAATTCTCAATTTTTTTTCATAATGTTTCATTTTAGAAAATATAAATTTATCGATAAAGACAGTTTACCTTCTAGCACTTACAAGCAGTCCCTGACGTATACAAATCGTACACTATAAAAGTTCTCAGTTGTGCGAGGAGCGCTTTCGGCTGTCACCATCTTCAGCTCTCAAATTAAAACAGAACGGTTTTAGTTTTAATTTGAGAGCTGACAATGGCGACAGCCGAAAGTGCTCCTCACACAACTGAGAACTTTTATAGTGTATGATTTGTATACGTCAGGGACTGCTTGTAAGTGCTAGAAGAAACTGTCTTTATCGAATACCCGAGAAATAGCAGAAGTATCTTTGAGTCTTTTTAATATTTTTGATAAATTTATGACTATATACTTTTAATGATTGCTAATAAATCCAAAAATTATTCTGAAGTTGAAATTTTATGATTAAAATCACAATAAAACAAAATAGAATTTTTAAGAGAGAAAAATATAACATTTTAAGAAAATTTTTTGATATATATAAGTTAAGCCAATTTTGTGTTATGATATAACATATATAATAACCATTAATATTTTATAGTATTCAAAAGAATTCAAGACCATTTAATAGATGCAGTGATAAATTTTTTAAATTTATTGCTGCTACTCTTGATTTTTAATATATTAGTAAAAATCTCAAAAAAATTAATGCTAAACATTATTACAGCAAAAGAGCAAACAACAGCTCAGATTACATAGAAAGTTTTTTTTAATTATTGCATTATATATAAACAAATCTTTCTACATAGTTTGAGCTGTTGTATTTACTTTTATACTGTAGCCTAGAGAAAGTTGACAGCAAATAATTATATTACAGCAGATTTAACAGTTCAGAATAATCTCTCATTAACAATGGTTTTGATATTGTGAAATTTAAACTGAATACTGTGTGTATGTATATATATGACTTTTTTTTATTTAAAAGAAATACTTTGGCAACAATTATCATTATCTCTAATTATACTGCCTAATTGATCTAATAATGATAGTTGTATGAGCACCATCCTCTCAGTGAAGCAATTATTATTAAATAACTATTTCAATAGCTATTTGATTGTTTCCTTTATACTTTGCTTTGTATTTTTTTTATTATTTCCCATATTATATATGTTTTTGTTTTGAAATAATTATTTTATCCTTTATTAAGATCTCTAAATTGCTATATTTTCTTCTTATGTCCATAACTTGGCTCTATTAATTTTTAATTGATCTATGTTTCTTATAATATTTTTAATAGCCAAGCTATGAAAAGAAAATATAGTAATCACTAGGGATGACAAATCTAAAAAATTAACCATACTTAAAACAGAGAAATATATAACAAGTTCATAAAAAATTTTATAAAAGACTCAAATGCAGTTCCATTAGATAAGAATTCCACTAGAAAATTACAGCTAGTTCTCGACTTACGATCACGATCGGTTCCGACAGACCGGTCGTAACACGATTCGGTCGTAAGTTGAGTAGGCTATATGTACACTGTACAATAATGTGAATTTATGTTATAAATTCACATTATCGACTTCATATTCGGTTTTACGATTGTGGTCGTAAAGTCGAATGGTCGTAAGTTGCATAGGTCGTAAGTCGAGAACTAGCTGTAGTAGAGAAAGTAGAGATGATCATCAAGAAACCTGATTTTCCAATGTTTTTGAAGAATAGCAGGGTGAAAAATCCTTATTGTCCAAGATTATTTTCTTATATAAGATCACATAAAAAGCCAGTTGTAGCAAGACCAATTGTTGAGAAGACAGTCTCTACTATATCTCATTGAAAAGAATTTAATTCAGTAGTATCAAATTAAGATGAAACCATGCAAATACACAATCAACTCAACTGAGGATTTTCTCATGGATTTAAAAGAAAGAATACCTGAAAAAGATGAAATTTTAGCAACTCTAGACTTTCAATCTATGTTTCCATTAATAAAAATACCACCTGCATGTCTCCTAGATACAGAAAATATACCAGAAACTGACAGAATAGCTAACCTCTTGACAGATACATCACATCATGTCTGATATAATTTGTACTTTGTGTTCAAAGACAAATTCTATTCACAAATGAAGAGAGTGCCTATAGGCAGTCCAATGGCTGATTTATTAGCTGAGTTAGTAGTTAGAAACAAAGAATTGCATATTTTTAAACCAACTTAATCCAAATTTAATATTTTTTAGGAGATATGTAGATAATATTTTTCATATATGGGGGAAAGGAAGATTAAAAAAAAATTAATTTTTTCACTGATGAGGTTTATGGATTACTATTAAGAAATAACCAGAAACATTATAAACGAGTCCATTATTTAGATGTTATAATTAGAAAAGAAGAAACATTTTATAGCATAAATGTCTACCAAAAACCTACAGTGAATAAGATATTAATTCCAAATTAGTCTGATGACTCAATATCATATAAAAAAAAGGAGCATTTTATGCATATTTCAGATGTATGATTACATAGTATAATATAGAAGCTAAAAACAAAGAACTTAATAAAATATATAAAACATGATGAAAACATGGTTAGTCACAATGATTTATGAAGAAAATACAAGATAAAGTAATGAAAGACCCAGTCGGACAAGAACATAAGCAACTGGACCAAAATGGAGAGAATGAAAGAAATTCCTTATTAAAGAAACAAGTAACTAGATCCCCTACCATACAATGAAATATGGAACTATTAAAAAAAAAGCAAAAAAAACATGAACTTTGTAATCAAGAAAGGTCTCATAATTTTTGGGTTATTGTAAAGATAGAAGACAAGAAGTATAAATCAGGGGTATACCAAATACCAATAAACTAATGAGATTATAGAAAAGAATTTTACATCAAAGTCATGAAAAGATGCTTAGAAAACAGAATTAAAGAACATCAATATGATATTAGGACAAGAAATGCAAAAACTGCTTTAACAAAAAAATTTTATGAATCTGATTTAAACATTAAATGAGAAGAGTCAAAAATGTTTAAGAAAAGTTGACAAAGATGAAAATAAATATATAGAAATACTAAAAAGAGATAAATATATGAGTATTATTAATGATAAACAATTTGAAAATTTATCCAATACATGGAAATATGCTATAAACAAATTATAGTATAAGTATATAATTATCCATACACATGAAAATGAGGAGGAGCAATTATTTAATAACCTAGATCAAAAATGTTATTAAATTACTACTAATATCATTGAAGAATATATTATGTCTGAAAAATAACAAAATTATTTTAGTATAATTAATAACAAACATATTTTATTAATGATAGTTTAAGAAATTTGAAATGAAGTTCATTAGATATAACATTTATATAATGTTAAATTTAAAATTTAACATTATTTTTCAAAACCATTTTTCTAAAAACTGATAACAATGTTTGATCAAAGTTTTGAATTGTTCTGTATGTTTTTGTGTAACACTGAAGATGGTGATTAGCAGAAAGTACTTTGCAAAGTAAAATAAAAAGTATTTATTAAATCTACTGCTATAAAGTGCTTTGTTTGAAGTTATTTTAATAATCTTTCTTATGCTAGAGAAAATTTCTTTTTTCAGTGATTACCATAATACGAATTACAATCACTTATTGAATTATATCTTTAAATGAAATTTGCAATAATTCATATTTCAATAATAATAGGTATTCAATAATGTTAACTAAATGACCAACAAATATTTATTATATATATATAAAAGGTGTGTTCATTAACTTCTAGGACTTACCAGAAATCAAGACAAAATAATAAATATAATAAAATTATCTTTAATATTCATCAAAATAAAAGCTTCTACATCTATACATCTTATCTATCTTCTTTCCAATTTAAAAAAATGTTTTAAAACTATCTTCTTTTAGAGTTCTTAAAATTTTCATCATTTCCCTTCATGATTTTTACAGCCAAATCATCTTTGAGAGAAAAATGTGACATCAAATGCCTCTCTTAATATTTTATACATTTCAGTTTGAATTTTTTAAAAATTGAAACAAAATTTATTGCATATTTTTCATGAATATCCATAATGTAAATGCACCAAACAATCCGATTTTAACAAACGGAATTAAAAGCAGATAATTTAAATGAATGCAGACAAATAAATGTTTTTTGCTTGCATTGTTGGCAGATTGTTTTAATGATAATACATTTTTTATAAAAAGATGATGCATGACTTATAGTTCACATTATAAATGATTAAGTTAGCAACATTCAACTACCTATGGAGAATAATATAATAAAAGAAACACTACTTCATACAAATTAAACAAAATGCTCTGAATTATGCAATTTTCAGTTTCTAAGGATTATCTAAAATATACCTACAAAATCTTACTTTTCTTTCCCTCAAAATAAAATGCTTAACATAAAAATTCATCAATTTCACAATAAAACAGCATAAGATATCAGTAATCAGCTGTGAAATATTTGTTTTTCAAATGAAACTTAATTTCTAGCTGACATCTGGGATATACCAGTTCCCAGCCAATCTGAAAGGTGTTAAAATTACTTATGTTTGAATTTTCTTTTTATATAAAAAAAAAAAAATTGACTTTTCATGGTAACCCAGGAATATGATTTATGACCAACAAGTTAAAAGATACTGATCTATACAGTATTTTTATATTTAATATTTGCAGTAGAAATTTCATGATGCATTTTATCTATAAAGTGTGTATCAACCAGGAAAATGTCTGGATGAAGCAAATTTCATTTTTGCAAACATAACATTGGCTTTTATAAAATGTTACTTCAGTTTGCATTCAATTCTTTTCATTTTATAATACAGAAAACTCAAAACAGTCCAGTAAAAATTGTTTCAAATTTATACAGCATTAAGATGGTGCTAATATATTAAACTGAAACTTCTAAAGAATTTCATTATTATAATTGACTTATTTCAAAGTTTGAATATAAAAGCATTCCTATTTTTTAAGTTTATCGGCTTTTCTTAAATTTTGCCTTATATTACAGTATGGTATTTTTATAGTAGATTTTCAATAGAACTCTCAATTTCAAATTTCATCCTTTAAATACAATAATAATACATATAAAATTTAGAAAATTATATGATTAAATATTTGTCTGTGTACACACACCTACAAACCAAAGCACTTTTTTTTCTATGTAATTTCACATTTTCGTGCTTCTCTACTTTTACACTGCTTATTTTTTAATAAACAACTTTTACTTATAGTTTTAGCTCTTTAAGCAGGACTAATATTTCTCCTAAGTTTTTATTAGATTATAGCGCTTTCAGCTTTTTCAAACTCTCATCAGTAGTCGTATTCTAATTTTTAAACTTTTTGTTCTATTATGCGTTCCTTTTTACTGTTCCTCATGACTTTTCTTTAAAGTTAATTTACACTATCTAACTGTCTATATTATCTATAAAGGAGACAAAAACAAAAATAATATAGACGGTTAGATAGTGTAAACTGACTTTAAAGAAAAGTCACGAGAAACAGTAAAAAGGAACACATAATAGAACAAAAAGTTTAAAAATTAGAATACGACTACTGATGAGAGCTTGAAAAAGCTGAAAAGTGCTATAGTCTAATAAAAAATTAGGAGAAATATTAGTCCTGTTTACAGAGCTAAAACTGTAAGTAAAAGTTCACATTTTCGTATTTTATTACAAAATAAATTGTCAAGATCTATTTAAATATTTTGGAGAAATAAAAACAAATAATTTATACCTTCTCCATTATAACGATTAATTAAAGATGCCTGATGATCTTGAATTATCCTTTGAGATGAGCCAGTCTGAACAGACAAATTATTAGCAAGAGGATTATTCCAATCACTAGTTCCCCATATATTTGATTCTGTACCTTCTGACCATGTTTTCATAAATCCTGAACGAGGTGGAATTGGTGGTATTGCCATGATTCACTTTATTTTTCAATATAAGTAGAATATTCATGACAATAGACTGATGAAGTTATGTATTTAAAATATTTGCTAATTTCCTAAAATCTTGATTCCCATTCTAGAATGTTCCTAAAATGAATAATTTATAAAATATTTTAATTATTAAGTTACAATTTTAAATTATATTTTAATAATAAAAATTTCTATGATAAAATGAAGCATCATTAGTCTATCAATGTCATGTTATAGGTCTACCAAATGGATTTTCCAAGACCTTAGATCAGTAGTTCTCAAAATGTGCGCCCTAGAAGATTTCCGAGTGCGCCCTATGATATTCCAAAGAAATATGCTCGAGATAAAATATAGTTATTTTATTATACCATTTAATTACAGAAATGATAAACGTTTGATTTCTCTCCAACGAAAATA
>WUQG02412184.1:0-16125 GCA_011317285.2 Androctonus mauritanicus
CCCATACTGAAGAATGCAAGAGCGGAGTATATCAAGTCCCATTGGATAATTTAGATAGTCATACTGAAGAAGTTTATATTGGTGCAAAGGCGAGGAATCTCAAGGACAGGCTACTAGAACATAAGAGACTGCTACAAGCTATAAAGACTGCTACAATGTCCACAGGTTTAGCCTCTAGGGTATATGAGAGCAATGTTCAAGTGAAATGGGAGGAGGCCAAAATAATTAAGCATGTACGCAACCTGCAGAAATTGCCCATAGCCGAAAACATACAAATATTAAGAGCCGACAGGAAGTGCAAGTAATTAATGATAGGCAGGTACAAGAGCTCCCGAAACCATGGAGATATTTACTTGAATTTTAACTTAGCGGCCATCAACTGTTTCTTTGAAGGGCTACAATGTAAGACCTATCTGATAGGTGGCCTACTACCTTCCAATTATGTTATCCGAGAACTGTAATCTACAATATTTTTTGCCTAATTTATTATAGTATTTTATTACAGACTTGTATATAACCTTTTAAGCCATATTATGAGTACTTTACTTCACTTCAATTTAGTTCTATAGTATGTCAAAGGTTTAAACAGAGATTAACAATAACTCTGGTAATTGTTAATCTCTGTTTAAACCTTTCTGTTTCTCCAATACTACTTTAAAATAATTGTTGTAATTTTATTATGTGTTCTGGAATCTTTTGTTTGAATTTCTGTTAAAGCTGATGATGGCTAATAAGCCGAAAGCGCTACTTAGTTTAATAAACAAGTTTCTTTGTTTGAAGTATAAAGGTCTGCTCATTTGTGCTAGTTATGCCTCAATTTAAATGATTAATTACCAATAAGAGCAATAATTACTTAAACTTTCATAAAACAAATAAAGTTAAATAATAATAATAATTTATAAAATCCAAAAAATACTTACAAAAGTGTTAACAAGATCTACTAAAATGATAATAAAGTGCATGGTAAAACAAAAAATAAGTTGTTTAATTATCAAAGATCCAATAAACAGAATAAATTTGTTAAAATTAATCCAAATATCAAAAAAATCTTACATTAATTAACACAGAATATTCTGTGTGTTAATTGACACACACAATATTCTGTGTCTCTTTATATATATATATTCTTCTATGAGTAGAATATATACTATATTCCTCTCATAGAAGAATATACTGTATATATAAAGAAAATAATTAAGTGACTGATTGGCAAATTCAACAATATTACTAAGACTAATATATCTTTTGATTCATAGTTATGTAAACTTCATTGAGACCAGATATCCTTATAAGCAACTTACATGGTGAGCTTGCACTCAAGCTCATTCATATAAAACTATCATACAGTTTCTATTTTTCTACTCACAAAATATTAGTAGTTCTCAATTTACAATGGAAATTATCAAAACATAATCCTATTGTCAAAAATGACCCATTATGGTAATAATTTTAATGATAATAATAGACAATAGAATACTGAACTTATAAGATGGTATTATCATCTAGATTTGCTTCAAATCCTCAAGATTATAAAATAATCCAGAAATGAACCTGGGCTCCAAGGTGTAAAATCATGATTAAATCAAGTAGACTATATCAAATATTGTCAATTGAAGTAATGCATGCAGGTGTTGCTTAAACTGCAATCCTGCTGTTTGTCTTTTGACATTCTATTCTTATGGCTGTCTCTGACAAAGACATACTAACAACTTAATAGTTCCAGCAATTGTCAAAAATTAAATTTTAAGAGAATCAATTTTGACCAAAAAATTGTTGGAAAATGCAACAGCATAGTTCTATAAATAATAAATGATAAAAAAAATCTTTTACAATACCCAGTTTTGATCAATCAGAAATAATAATGTTATTCCTGAGGCAGATCCATATTAAAAAAAATATTTAAAATTCTTTTCTTTAATTCATAATATCAGGGAATGTAATTTTTACATTGGCCTAATATATAAATAAAAATGCCTTTAATAAGTAATTATTAAATTAATGAAAGAGATTATATTTTATATATATCTCAAGAAAATTTTTAATCCAAAATTTTTTTATTATAATTATATTCCCAATCAATCCATTTTGTTTACAACTTCATCAGTATCAGCTCAAGTCAGTTTGAAACTAACAAAATCAAATAGTAGTTCACATTATTCAAGTTGTTTTCCAAGGTAAGCAAAAAGTAGAACAAGCAATTACTTGAAACCTGAAAACACTTTTCCATTTTACTTGAATTCAAATAAAATGAGACATTCACATTGGCAAAAGTCTTCTAAAGTTTTCTTAATGCAAGCAACTTAATTATAAGGAGTTTGACTAATATGATTGAGGCTTATGGGCTTAAGATTCTCAATGGAACTATGGTAATTAAAAGAAATATTAAAAACTGCTGGTTTAAATTTTGACATTCAACCAATTTAAAAAAAAAGAAAAATTGGTCGAATGTCTGTATCTAAAATTTTGTCAAGTGAAGCAGGTGAATCACCACCATCCTGCAAAATTCCATTCAAATTGGTGAGCCACAGTAGACTGGATCTTCTTGTTAATTTCATTTATAAGAATAATATCATATAATTATGCATTCTTGATTGAAATAATTTCTATAATACATACATCTCACTCAGAACTGGATTTATAATAAATAGAAAAATTTACCAAAAATTTAATTTTCGATATATTTTTAAAAGTAACGTAAATAAATAATGAAATCTTAAGTTGCGATTAATTATAAAAAAAATAAGAATTTTTACAAAAATACAATATAAGTTTATATAATATATTATATTATTATTTTCAAAAATTATACTATTGTAAGTTGATATACAGCACAACATATACAGTATTTCAATACAAATTTATGTTATTCACACCAGGAGTATATTACATAAAATCCATTATTGAGGTTAATCACTTTTGATATATTTTTTGCTTTATTATAAAATCTCAACTTTTAAATTACTTCGGCTCTATAAAATTAACAACGACAAAAAGGAAAAATAAATTCAAATCTTTTTCATTTAGATTTGATTCATATGACATCATCATCATATATTCAATTACTAACAGTATTTAGCTATAAAATTAATAGAGAATTTTTATTAAGATATTATAGCTTACCTTGCTAAATCCAAGGCTGTAATTATGGTTTTGCTAACCGATCCTGTGGGTTTGACAATATTTCTCTTATATATATGTACACACGTTTCAACTCCCTACTCGGCTACCATCTTTAATAACGTCTGGTACAAAGTCAAGTCTCCGGCTAAAAAACAAATGATGCTAATTGGTTGATTTAAATGAATTTGATAAAAAATAAAGTAATAATGACATTTAGTAAATTTTAATATCATAGATTTTTTTATAAACAATAATAAATGTTTATATTTAATAATATACAAAATTATAATTTAATTTTTTTAGAGTAATTTGAGTTTAAAAAATTAAACAAAAGAACACTTTTCGGAAGTTTTAATTTTATAAAAATCATCGTTGATAAAAATATAATAAATAAATAAATAATAATATTAAATTAAACAGTTTTGATAATAATTTTAAGTGAATATTCATATTTCAAATTATTAATGTCTATAGCGTTTTTGTTCAATTTATTTTTATCAATAATATCAAGAAAAGAATTTTCTTAATTAAATTTATTTTTTCTCGTAAATATTTAAAAATTAAATACAATATAAAAATTTAATGAATAACAAAGCTACTTTATTTTTCTTTATAATATATCCTTAGTTTTAAAATAATATATTTAATAATTCTGAATTTAAATAGAGTAATACTGATACCTTATTAATTAATATTTCTATAATATCAGTAAACAAATTTTGAAAATAATAAGTTTTTTCACTTCAAAATTTTGTTAATAGTAATGAATTTATTAATTTTTATTATTTGTGCAAAAATTATTGTGATATTAAATTTAAAAAAAATGCTGTAATTTTATGATTTAGATAAAAATATTAAGCTATTTTTACATTGTAAAAAATATATATTATACAGTATATATATTACAACATAATAATAATTCATTATTATAATTAATATATATATATATAATGATGATGATAATAATAATATATATTTTATACAATATTTTTTAACAACATATGATAAATTATACAGAGACAATTCTACATTTATAAATTTTTATGAGAAATATTTTTCAACGATTAATAATTATATTTATATTAATTGTCGATTTATATCTGAAATGAATTTTATTTAATTAACTACTGTATATATTTTTATATAACAATAATAGTCAAGTTTATTAAACTAATTCATCAAGGTCGGTGGGTGTCAAAAATTGCATTGACAGTTTTTACGCTTCTATCCACTAGAAAGAGGACAGAGTACATTGTATAATACTGTATCTGAATGACGCAAGAAATCAAAAGTTCTATTGAACCTCGTCCTTTTTTATGGTGCAATTTTACACGTGATGAACACAAATTTAGAAACTGAATGAAGTTGCAATTATCATAACATTTAATGAAATATATATATTTAAATATGAAATTAAATAGTTGTTACTTAAATGGCAAACAGAATTTCCAATGATCTTAAAAATGTTTAAAATTTTATTTTAAATGAATTTTTAAAATTTTGAAACATCTTGAGATTTATTAGAATTTATGCAATATCTGGCATCATTTCAGATCATTTTTATTTAATAAATAATTCTTAAGTTAACAATTTAGACTGAACTTTTGAGAGAAGAAGAAAAAATAAGTTTACCGTATTGTGAATACATAATATTTTAATTTCTTCATTATTTAATTCTTTTAGTTTTGATACTTTAAAAATATTATTATTTAAAGTCGCTATAGATTTGATCAAGAAATCTGCGTTACTTTGTAAGTGAAATAAAATATATTAAATCATTGGAAAATCATTAATATTATTAATTATTTTCAATAATTTAAAAAATGTTTAAAATAATATTGAATTTATATATTTTATTTTGAAATATATATAAACTTCTAAATATAATTATTAAAATATATTTAACTGAAAAAAAATCAAAATAAATATATCCAGAGGGAAAAAAATAAACTTTGAACTAATAATCAGCATCATGAGTAATGACGTCAAACTGCAAGTTTGGCGTATTCTTTACATCTATTTAAAGTAGGAAGGTTATTTTATCAATAAATTGTGCAATATAAGTTCTTCTAACTGAATATGCAATAAGATAGATTTCATAAATTGTTATAAAAAACTGAGATATTGCTTTTTTATCGCAAGGATTATAAAACATTTTCTATAGTTCGATTTATATTTTGAAATTTCAAAATTTCCTTACTATATTGATTAAATTATGGAATAATTCCATTTTTCTAATGAATATCACTTTCAGTGTCTACTGCAAAAGAATAAAATATTAATAATTATCGAAATTTGCATGATCACTTTTGTTCATTAAAATATATTTATTAAAAAAATGTCACTTAAAAAATCAAAAATAAAAAGCATTATGACTTGAAAAAAGTTACAACTAATCAAGTAAACAAGTAACCAAAAAGTTTATAATTAATTATCATTACAACTGGCACAATTTATGAACTATTCAGTATTTACTACTAGTCCAGTTATAGCCATTTTTTAAATATCGATACGTTTTTTTCTAAGAATGTAATGCGATGAAAAAATTATAAGTTTAAATTTTAAAATTTTATCATCCTTATTTTGAAATAATAATTTTAATTTAAGTATTGTTACGATAGGAAATAAAAAAACTTAAATCTGTGACAAAGCGAATTTTCGTAATGAACAAACAAATTATCAATAATATTTTGTCTTCCGGATAAACAAGTTTAAAAAGTTCTGTGTCATTTTCAGGCTATAAACTATGCTACCATAAGTTCATAATCATGATGACTGGTGTTCTGTCTAAAAATAAATAGTTTTTTTGAAAGTAATACAGAATTATATATTGTTCATATATTATTCTTATTAATGTATATAAAAGTTATTAAGATTTGTTACAAAATAATCATCTTTAAAAGTAGGTTTCGATAGTAATTTGAATTTTGATTTTAGAATAAAGAAAAATTACATAGTACTTAATTAAAAATGCATTTTGGTTTGATATTTTCAATGACTATGTGAAAAATGCATGGGAAAAATATAAAGATTTTAAGGAAATACTATTCAAAAATTGAATGAAATGAATTCAATTTTTGAATAGTAAATAAAAGAGGGAATGATTCTTTTATATTAATCTTAAAATTATTTTTTATTGCTTTTAAAAAGTAATAATGATTTAATACAAAAGAATAAAAGCACTATGGCAGGAATCTCCTGGCAGTGTGGTTTTACTTTTTTAAGTGTTAATAATGATTTATTATAACGAAAATAATATATTATATTATATAAATAATAATGATATTTTATATTGTATGAAAATCATGTAAATATTAAGTTTGTTCTTATTTTATTTATAATTAATATTTTTGTTATAATAAATATAATTAATATTTATTTTAAAACTTAATATAATTTTGTTATAATTTTCATAAACAATATTAAAAATATCAATATTCAGGAACAAGTATTCCATTTTATCTGTGCGATTTGATTTTTGCAATCAACCGTCTGGATCGAGTTTAGTCCAGTTTGAACAACTGATATATAGAACGACCATGAGAACGACTTAGAGACGTCATGAATTAATCATACAGTATGACGTACATAGACGAAAATTTTATTTCTGACTATAATTGCCTTAAATATTTATATAAAATATTCAACAACTGAGCATAAATATATATTATTTTCCTTAATTAAGAAACTGGAAGAGAATTAAGAACTAGAAATGAATACAATAATTCATATTTTATGGATAAGACAAACTATATTTTGTTATTTTTATTCATATACTATAGTCATTTATACTAATTATACCACAGAAGTGGAATCATCGATGAACAGAAAGTATTTCATCTTTTCGATAAATTTGGAAAGTCGTGTTTTAACCTGTTTCATTAAATTAAACAAATTTGATTTATAATTGTTATTAATTTTAAATAGATTCTATTCTTTCTTATAAACTAACCTATGCAGATATAAATTCCTAAAAAATAGGTACATAGGTTAGTTTATACAGTTTTTATAATATAATTCATTGAAATATCTGACTGATCTACAGTATAAACTTATAAAAGCCTAAATTGAGTATTTAAAAAAATTTTTTAATACAAAATATTTAGTATTATTTTTAAAATTAAATATAATATAATAGTTCCATAATGATTTTATAGAACTATTGTTGTATTTAATTTTTAAAATTAAGATAAGTTTAAAAATCCATACTACATTTAAACTTCTTTGATTATCGTGATATATTTGGGATACATCGTGATATATTTGGGATAATAAAAGAAAAACTTTGAAACATATTACTGTACTGTATTGTATTATAGCATGTCCAATAACTGTCATTTTAAATTTAAATTAAAAAAAAAAAACTGTTAATTTTCTTTATGGGCATACTTGAAGTATTGGTTCTTAATAAGTCTTGAGACTAGAAAACAAACAGTGGTTTGAAAAAATTGTTACATGAGCAATCAGAATATTATAAGTTGAAAGAAATGTACGCTATTTTGATTAATTAAAAATGATAGTTCTTGTTAAAAAGAAACAAAGTATAACATGAAATGTGAAAATTAATAGTTCTAATAATCGTAAGAATTCTATTATTCCATAATTAAAAGATAAAAAAGATTAAATCAAGGACTACATCATTTCAAATGAATATAAAGAATAGTTTTTTTATTATTTTATCAAAAGATAAAATAATATTTAAATCTTTTTCTTAAGTCAAAAATTCTCCAAAAATCATTGAAATTTAGAAAAAGAAGATTGGGACACAAACTCCCTATGATCAAATCTTGAATAAATAATAAATTGAATGATGCATTTTAAATAATATTTTTATTTACGTACTTTTGAAGATAACGAATTCAAATTCCATATAATTATAAATCATATTTAAACACACAGAAAGATAATTTAATATAGAGACTTATAGACAAATAATTTATAAAAATTAACTCCCGAACGCATTTAACAAAGTTTAATAATATATTGGAGAGCCCGATAAAGTCTGAGAGACCCGAAGAAATTATCATATTAAAAAAAAGAGGAGAAAAATTTATGTTTATACTTGAGATATTTCTCTTGCAATAAAAGAAATAATCAAAATATAAATATATAGCTATTAAATAATATAACGAACTAAATCCATCGTTTTGCACAATCGGGAAAGGTGATAGCTTCTCAGGTAAAATAAACGATGAAAACAGATCTTTCTCTTACCCGGGAAAAATGAAGTCGAAAGGACAGAGGTGAACCGGGATGAAGAGAGAGAACTTTACTGGACATCAGAAGCGCAAGTAACGAAAGGGCAGATCTGCATAGTTAACACCAAATAGAAGAGAAGGAACGGTTTGTGTTTTCCCACCTGTGGACATTATTGAGAGAGAATAAAAAAGAAGGGAAAAAAAGAACAACCTGTCAAAACAAAGAAACCATAGAAATTTCAACAAGAAAAGAAACTGTTTTCAGACCGAAAAATTATATCCAACAGTGTTCGTCTATTCTCAAAAATGTGGATTTCATTTTGTTGTGCTTTATTGTAGTAAAGTATTTATTCTCCCATGTTTTCCTTCATGCTCAAAAGTGTAAAATCTCTCTCTCTCTCTCTCTCAATTAAAGGAAGTTATTGGTTATTAAACCGTGATGTCTGTGTCACTAGGTCTCATTTTCCATCCTTATGCACGAAGATTCTAGACCGCGTCTTAAAACCAAAATCCTATGTAAGTTCGTTCAGCGGTCCCACAATATTATAATATTTCAAATACTGTATAATGTGTAAATATTACGAAACATTAAAAAGTTTATAAAAATGTAAATTTCCTTTCTCTGATATAATAATGTATTGATTTATTTTATATTAATATAAACTATGTAATGATGGTTTATTTATAATCAAAATTTTGCCTTTTAATCTTTTCAAATTTCTAATTCGACTCAGAAATATTTGACTCGAACTAGAAATTCGAAATGAAATGATAAAAATATTTTTAATATTTATATCCTTCTTTCATTACAGTAACATTAAAAATGACGAATGGATAGCTTCATCAATTCAATTTTGTCAAACTGTCTTAAATTATAATTGTATCAGAAAATTATTTTTCTTATACTGTATTTTTTTTTAAATATTGAAATAATGAAGACGCGTGTTAAAGTATTGATAAATAAATTGTCAATATTTTAGAAAAGCCTATAATGGTATTCCTTTCAATTGTTCGCATTTCATTGACTGAAAATATAGTTTTTTCTTTTCAAATAAATTTTTATTTATTTATTATATATATATATTAATTTTGCAGATAATCCATTTATGAATATTTAAACTGCTAATAAATCATTTGCGTTTGTCCTAATTATAAATTTTTTTTTTAATTGATGAAAAGTTTTCCTTAATTTTTGAAATCTTTTTGTTTAACACTGCGCAAATTTTGAAATGTTTTCGTTAAATGTTGAAACGTATACTAATAACGTATCACTAATTAAAAAAATGATTTCATAATTTAATGCAATCATTTCGCACTTTTTAAAATTTTTTTGCGAATTTACGAAAAATTTTTGTTAAATAATTGGAATGACTGTAACATATTATATCGAATATCATGAAATTTTCCCTAGATAAAGTTGACTTTGATAGTCATCTTGCTGACAGTTATATAATAAAAGAAAAATTATAAATTATTAAAATTTATTGAACTACAATATTAATGATATTCGTTTTTATAACAAATTTGACAATATAAAAATTCCAATGTAATTTTTAAATCTAATATCCCAATTAATTGTGACTTTTGTTTTACATTTATACAGATTTAACATTAATTTTTAATATTATATACAATATTATGTTACATTTCTAAATTTTTTTCTTCTGTTTCAAATAAATATTTCCAAATCTTCGATTAAATTACGAATTACATGAGAAGACATATTTCCGGCACTCAATGAGAATTTTTTTTTTTAATTTTAGAATTCTTATACAAAAGAAAAGATTATTACCATCGTATAATCAATTTTTATAAATCAAATTGAAAATCAATTTCTGTTTAGTTCAGTGCTCGGTCAGAAAATTCATCATTATTTGGATGCGCCCTGCCTCAATTAGCTGGATGGAAGTAAAAATTTAAATATAATCTTCCTAAAGCATAATTTTGCATTAAAATTAAAAACAAATTTATAAAATTTGAGCTAATTTAGAAATTTCAAAAATGATAGATATTTCTTGATCATATTATGTAAAATGCTGTCGTACTTTTCACAATTATTAAGAAAGTAACAGAAAAGATATTCACTTAAAGAATCAAACAATATGATTAAGTGATATTTTTATAAACTATTTTCTAATATATGATAACCTTTATTATACAAAGATATTCTTCTAAGAATATCTTTGTATAATATAACGAACGTATTACTTCGATTAATTTTTTTTATATAAGCTTAAATGATTTTATCGAAATAGTGAAGTGTATTCTAATTTAATTAATATAATATTTTAAAATTTCCATAAATAAATATTTTAAATTTATTGATTAAACATGCACAATAATAAAAAACTAAAAGGATAAATAACATTCTCAAAGTTTAATACATATATATCAACTGTAGATTAATGATATTTATAAACGATATTACAGAAGAAATTAAGAATCTAATGAAATTAATCTTATCTGGTTTACGTGCTAATGTTGTTTTATAAATACAGTAATGGCTAGCTAAAGTTAGGATCATTTCTTTATTTTTCAAAAATTATCTAAAATTAATTAATCTATCTGTTTATATAAAATAATTTGTTTATCTTCATTAGCGTCACGTTCAACTTTAAACTGAAACATCTCAAAGATTATACAATGAAACTTTATAAATCCTATGATTTGAGTTTCTATGAATTGCATTTAGAGTTTGTGACTATTAAATATTTAATAGTAAGTGCAGATTTTATGATTGTGCTTAGCTATAATATTTAACAATTTTTTAGTTTATTTAATGCATACTAAAAAACTGTTAATTATTGAATCATTGGTATTATAGAATACTTATCAGTAGCACTGAGACAAAATGTTATAGGATCAATTATCTTATTTCCAAATTATTAAACCAAACTATGCAAAAGTATCTTTGGTTACAAAAGATAGATTTTTTTAAATATCTGTAAAATTGTAAGAAAATTCTTTAACAATGACATCACATAATTTTCACTTTTTGTTTTGTTAATTGATATAAGATGTTGATTAACATAATAATTTGTTCCAACTTTATTCAGTATAGGAAATTTTTCAGAATTTCCTAATAATGAAGTTAAAATAAATTTTCTTATTGTTTATTAATAAGATTTACCTGAAAATGCTTTGCACTATTCCTTTTTTGTTGATTACATAACACAATCTTTTCAATAATATCTCTTGCTTCTGATTCACATACACTATAATCAGATATCCTGAAAATAAAAAAAATAATATGTAACTGTGTTAACATTAACAATAATGAAAAATTATTAGAATTAATCATTAGGTCTTCAGAAAAGTCAAATACTTAACTTCTCTGAAGATCTCTAATATTGAATTATTTTATTTCTCAGCAAAATAAAATAATTCATATATAAATAAAATTTTTGTATATATAATTTTCTTCTTCTTAACCTTATCTTGGCTACTTGACTTGAGATCAGTCTTTTGAGTTTGATTTTTCCATTCTTTCTTATTCAGAGTAGTTCTTCATCAATTTCCATGTTCCTTTATGTCCCTTCTAATCAACTCCATCCATGTGAATTTTGATCTTTCTCTCATTTTGTGTCCCTCACAGTAACATAAGCAGGATTTATCTTTAGACCAGGCTTCTCAAAGTGTGGGTTGCAATCTCATTTTAGCAAAACTAAAAAATTTCTGACCATGAAATTAATTCAAAACACCAGTTTGCAACACTACACATATAGCATGTCTGTGAGTTTATGCCAGTGAAACAGTGCCAACACTTTCTGAAATGGTCCTAAATACATTTCTAACATTTCATACTACATATTTATGCAGCAAAGCAGCATTTTCAGCATAATTAACATTTATAAAATAAAAAAATCAGTCAATTCTAAAACATTGAAGAAGTTCTATATTCTGCAGTATCAAATATTCATCCAAGATTTAAAATGATTACTAATGAGCTAGGTGTGATTGTTTACTTTTATGTAAAAGTAAACAATCACACCTAGCTCATTAGTATGAATATTTGACTATTACTGATATTTAAAAATTTTTTAAATATCAGTAATAGTCAAAACCAGTTAAATATCAATAAATATATATCAATCAATCAATAAATATCAATATTTATTTTTACAACATTCAGTTCAGTTGAATTTTTTAATATAGTGCTTCTCAAAATGTTATTCACTGATCCTTGAGAGTCCACAAAGATATTTATGGTGAACTGTAAGCTTTATACAAAAATGCAAAAAAAAATCATTTCAACTGTAACCTTAAATAAGAAAATTAATATGCTATAAACGTAACTAAATGCTTGTCAAGAAAGATAGGTTAAGAAATGAATATATCAGAATAAGAAATATGCAATCTTCAGAGACAGGTGTCATCAAAACATCTAAAAGATTTTAGTAAACATACAAAAGTCAAAAAATCATTTGTTTCAAAGTTATAAAACATTTTTGATAATAGGTGAGGAGCATGACAGTAAACAGCCTTTGCAGTTTTTGCCATTACTTAAATTTATTTCAAATGAAAATTTATAAAGAAAATGATGAATAGAAAATAAATTCAGAAGTAACTTTAGTCTAGAGTAGATGTTTGATGTGTCCTCATTCATTTCAATATGCACTTCACCTATATTTTCTTCTTGAAGCTTGGGCATTGTTCAAAGATTCAAGGCTTATCACTTATTTCTAAAGTTATTAAATTCATAGTGATCTCCCAGAAGATCACTGAAAATACTCAAAAAAAACCAGATGATCACTAAAAATAGTAAAAAAAAAAATCTTATACATAGCTGATAAAAAAATTATTGATTTGTACTGAATCTCAGAACTGATTATTGATTGAAATTAAAAACATAAATGCAAAAAAGAAGGACATATCTGTACTACTATACTATATGTATGATACTACTGTACTGTATGATAATAGTACAGATAAAAATACAGATATGGCCTTCTTCACAGGCAAAATTAAATTAAATTATTATGGATATCAGGACTAAAGAAAAGGCAAATACACTTTCACAATTTATTTGAACGGAACAGAAAAATTTATACATATCACTTTTTAATATTAGTATATAAAAAATGAAGAAATATATGGCACATGACGATAAGGACAATACAAAAATTTATTTATTTTACTGAAACATTATGCAATATCTAGGCATTTCATGCAATTTTACTTATTGCTTCCATTCAAACACATTCTATAAGACTAATTATATATTCATCACTATTTTTTCCATTAAAATAAATGTAAATACATAGAAAGCACATTAATACTGTCAAAATTCATATGCTGAAAACAGTATAAACATAACTTCTATTTCTGAAATTAAATATCTCTTTGTGCCTAAATAATATATAGAATATCATTAGCTAACTCAAAAATGAAAAATAAAAACAACAACAGAAAAGATATTTTTTTTAATATTTAATAAAGAGCAAATTAAATAAAAGAGCAATTCATTAGTTAAAACTAATGAATTGCTCTTTTATTATTTAAATGATCTAATCCAGATGGCCAACCTATGGCACTTGTGCCAAAAGTGATGCATTGCATGATTAGAAGTGACCCATTGAATTCTAGAGAAAAATTCTTAAAAAAATTTCATATACAATTTATCTATATATATTATAAATCTGAAATGCCTGTGCATCCATGTTCACTTATAATACAAGAGCAACTGAATGGATTTTTATGAAACAACTTTTGTTTGTTAGGGGATTTACACAGGAAGGTTTAAAGATAGATATTGATTATTAGGAATTGATTTTATATATTGTAGTTGGCATAAATTATTTGATATAAAATCCAAGATGGAAGATTATTATTATTTCAGCAACCTCATTGGGTTACAGTGACTATGTGACATTAGCTGGCCAATATCATTTCTATATTGCCATATATATAAAAAATCATTTTATGAGTAACTATTAAATATATCCATATTACCATATTTTAAAAGGCTGATAAGTTCATATGGTGCATCTTAACTAAAAAATTGATGCATGCAGTATAAAAGGTTGGCAACCTCTAATCTAATGTAATTAATCATTTCTAAATGATTGTTTATTATTTATTATTAACAAATATATATAAGCCTATCTATGATAGGGATAGATGAGCCATATTTCTTCAAATGGTGCAAATATGCTGTATATTTTTCCTCAATAAATGACACTATTTTTCAATTTGTTGATTAGTAAGTGAGCAAATTAAGGCCTAGCATAATTTAAAGCTGCTTAATCAAAGAATAGCAATTTTTCAGAATGGCCATCAACAACACAGACTTAAATCAAAAAAATACTTTCCAAAGGATAATGGAACCAGATTCAAGTCCAGGTCCTCAGGATGGCAAGCCACAGAATTTCCAAATAGTCAATCTAGTCAATAATACAATAAAATAAGACTAAATTAAAACAGCCATTGAATTTCGGGATGCAATATTGGATCCATCATTTTCAATTTGAAAAAAATAGTATCAGATTCATAATCTGTATTCCCAAAACCCCCATATACAGTGGCTTCTCATTTAACAACATCTCATTTAATATCACTTCACTATTACATTACTAGCAAAAACAAAATAATTAATTATAACAAAAAAAAATTAATAACTTTATAATAGTGAAATGAAATAAAGCTCTGTTTTCTGTTTCCCTTCATAACAGAAAGAAAATAAGGTAACCATATTTTATGTGAGTCCTAACTCGAATATATAATGTCTTTAAACAATACATTAATTAAATTATACAGAACTATAGGTCATTTAATTGGATTGACTGGATGCAAAGCATTCGCATCAGTCAATCCAATTGAATGAACTGTGCAAATATTTTGCATAGAATGCTTTGCACAGAATCCAAAATCAAACCCTTGGGAAATTTATATGCTGTCAATAAAGATTTTGATTTCAATTAATGTCATTTCAGTTATCATACATTTGATATATTTTATTTTAATTTTCTTATATCATATTCTTGTTTATAATAGACGTTATGTTATCCTTTATACGTTAATTTATATTAGTTGTAACTTCATGATTTATGCATTATATTATATATCAGTATAAATAAGTATGTTAAGAAAAAAATATTTATATTATGTTTTGTAACCCCTAGAGTTTAAATTTATGTTCTATAACAGCTTATTTTAGAATTTTTAAAAAAAGAATGTCCTGTGTTCTGTTCGTTATATCCTTAGAGCTGAAGATGGTGTGAATACCAAAAGCACTTCTAAACTTAATAAAGAAAGGTGTTTTATGTAATCTCTTTGATCTGCTCGTGAGTGCTGAATATATAATACACTTTTAGATAGTCATTTCAGTTAATGTCATGATTTTCAGGAACCTAATTCAACATTAAACAAAGACCTATTGTACTGATTTTTGTCAAGCAGCATTAAATATCCATCAAATTTGGGATCACCATTTTTATGACCCCCTTATGAGTATAATTTTCAAACAATATGTGAAGGGATATTTTTCTCAGCATGAAACAGTCAAATGGTCATGAAATAGCAATTTTTAAGTCATAAAATAAACATTGAAGATTTAGCTTCCCCTTTTATACTTTTTTAGAATGAAATTTTGAGTTGCCATAAATTTTTCTGAACCGATTTAATGGTTCCTCTATAACAAGGCTGTCCAAAAGGCGGCCTGCGGGCCGCATGCAGCCCGCCAAACCATTTTGTGTGGCCCATGAGGCTTTCACGATTTGTGATATAATATGACTTTTTAAGGTTTTTTCACTTTTATTTATTACTTTTTTTAAGAGATTAATAAAAAGAATCCTAAAATTGAATTATA
>WUQG02412195.1:0-16122 GCA_011317285.2 Androctonus mauritanicus
ATGTATACACTGGTTTGCTTCGTGGTAAACTTATTTCGACCCCCTTCATCTACCTATATCGATACTCTTCTTTATAAGTATTAATGGAAGAAGGTGAGACGCTTTTAAATTAGAATTATACCTGCATTTTTACAGTATTTACCACAACAGGGAAGGGGGATTTGTGGGTTAGGAAGTTATTTCTGTCGCGCACGAAAAAAAAAAATCTTGCCGTAACATCGGCTACTCCGGTGGTAACTGTAAGCACTTAAATCCTATAGGGTGAAAAAGGAAACAATTGTTATCGACTCTACCAAATCGGAAATGAGTAAACGAGACTCATTTTCAATTTCTGTTCTCGTTTTTCCAGTTTGGCACGAAAGCGTTGGAAATTCTTCCAATGCCGGTCACGAAGAATGGCTACAGTGTTTCAGTTGCCATTCTGGAGAACGAGGGATAACGTAATACAACTTTTGTCATTCTGCTAATCCACTGTGTGCAGTCTTTCCTCTGTTTAAACATCCCCTAAGGCCAAACAGGTTCTCACGATAGTCTTGCTTTTATAGAGTGTCCCTGAGAAATGTCTGAAAATGTGACAGTTGGTGTAGCCAATATGTGATGACAATAGCAGCAAATTGGTTGTTTCTTTTATTTGACGATTATATTCAGATATCTCTTTTCGAATAAAGGATTTTTTTCTTTGTGCATCAAAAATGTCTTTTTGTTGTTTGTATAGTTTGATGCTTAAACGTATGCTATGCTGGATGAAGATCAATTTTTTTTTAAAATTTGGACTAATCTTGGCAAAATTTCAATATATATAAAACTCACGAAATTTTAATGTTGTGCAGGCTGTGACTTACGGTCGTTTTATACTCTTGTCCATCATTTGGACAAAGGAGTTTCGACTGGTTCTCGTTTCACCTCTTTTAAGGCAACAACTGTCAAAGAGAGAGGAAGTAAAGATGGGAGTAACGGCTTACGTTAAGCTTGAAAGTCGTCGGGTGACCTGTAACATGTCAAAATTCATTTGTTATCCTCAAGTTATATCTACTACTATTGTGAAATTTAATTCTGTTCTGAATGTTTCGATGAATGGATTTATTATCGTTTAAAAATCTTATCGATATATTATTTGAAACAATAGCTACTCGTTCAGATCAGGTGGCAGAAATTAACAAAAGTTGAAAAACAAATACAATATAACAAATGATAAAAGTTGTGTCCATAAATTGGTCCTGTTTGCAATTTAGTTTAAAAAGTCTCGAATTTATAAATTTTAATCTTCGAAGATTTTTGAAACCATTCGTATGCTAATGCAAAAATATTTCTTCTTCTTTGGTTACATTAAATTATTAGTAGTAAAAATAAACTTTTAAAACTTTAAATATGTAATTTTGTAAAATTTTAAAGTATAAATAAAAAAAATATTTAGTTTTAATATTTATAGATCATCATCTAATTATATTTCGATATAAAATTTCTAATTTGGATTTCTAAAAACATTTTTTTGAAAGTATAAAACATAAAATTCATTCGTAGTTAAGAATCTTATTAGTATCTGTTAATTACGATACTGTATAACTTATTTCTTAATTATGCAAACAATTCATTTGATGACAAAAACTCAATAATTTAGCTAAACTTATTCTGCTTTTTCAGAGTTAATTTTCATTTCAATTTGATATTCTAGATCTAATTATTTTTTTATCTATAGATTTATGATGGGGACTAATCTTACTTCTCTATCATTTCAGTTATATTGTTGATAACCAAATGATAGCGAGAAGAGAAAATGCAAGTAAAAGACAATTTTTCTTCATTGTATTTTTGTTATACTTACATTATTTCAAGAAATTTACTCTTGCTCTGTTTTGTGTGTTTTATCGGGTTTGTTTAGGAAATTATAGATCCTAAACTTGAGACAGTATATTCTATATTTGTTGACTCTATATTTTAAAATGAATCGTTAAATTGTTATATTCGAAATCTGAATTTCTAAACTTGAGGGGAAATTGAAAAATGTTTTTATATTTTTATAGATGAAAGGGGTGTGAGCATGAATGACAGCAGTAGGCAGGCTTCCATTCCTGCAGCCTTGCCTGGAAGCTATGCCCCAGCAACTTCACATCCACCATCTATGGGGCCAGGACCAGGACCTGGTCCTTCAGCATTCTTGGGACAAGAAGCTTGGATGGGAACACCACCTCATCTAGCTTCACCATATCCTGTGATGGCAGGTCCTTGCCCACCTGATTTCCCTTTATCGGACTCTGTTCGACCTGGTCTATTTCCAGGAGGATTTAATTCTGGACCAGGACCACAAGGATTTCTTCATCCATCCAATACACTGGATCCTCGTGGTCAATCACCAACTTTATTCGGAAAAGTATCAAATGCACCACATTTTTCATCCCCTTTTCCATCAGGAGTTCCTTTTACATCTCCTCATATGGCATTTCATCCATCAGCTTCAAATTACCAAAATAATAACTTTTCAAAAAACGAAGGGGTGCCTCCTAGGTCATCATCTTCTGATATTCCAACTACTACATCCAGTCAAGATAATCCTCCTGAAGGACTCTCTGCAAGATTGTTAGATAAAAGTCCCACCTCTAGATCAAATGAAAATGTGCCAACTTCAAATCCCCCATCTAGGGAGGGTACTCCCTCTGGAAATGTAGGTTACAGGCCATGGGAACAAGTAGGAGGAGCAGAATTTCCTTCCAGTCAGCCAGGTACTCCAGGTGTACAGGATTCTGGGCAAAGACCATCAAGTGCTCAATCTGACATACAATCTTCCAATACTTCAGCACAAGGAACTCATGAATCAGACAGGGTGACTTTTCATTCTGCTGATTATTTGCAAAAAGGACAGAAAGCAAATGAACAAAATATTGAAAGGATTGGCACACCAAATAGACCACCATCACATATGTCTTCAGGTCTTTCTCCTGTAGATTCAGGAGAGAGGCCCCCAGCACAAGCAGAGGGTCCAGAATTAAATGATCCAGGAGATCGTGATAAACTGCAAAATATGGCCCCTCATCTTCAAGTTTTAGGTCCACCTGGTACAAACCCAATGTCTTCCACACATATGAGCAGAGCCAATCCTCCCTATAATAATAATATGCCATACTCAGGAGGAACTCCGCCATTTATGCATCTAACTGGCCATCCACAACAAATTCCTTATATGGGGCCTCATTTAGGCACAGGCTTTCCAGATTCAAAGCAGCTCAAAATGGAACCTGATTCTTCCACAGCAGACCTGAGAGGTAATGCTGAAAATACTTTCCAAGTGCCTTCGGTCTCTTCCACCACCTCGCGTCCAGGTGTTTCTGCTATGGCTACTTTGTCACTTCCAAATGAACATTGGGAAGGGATGAATTCTGCTGTTGCTGCAGGTTTACCTACAAATCAGGATCCAGAAAAAGTACCTAAAAAGAAAAGAAAAAGATGTGGCGAATGTCCTGGATGCCTGAAAAAGGACAATTGTGGGGAGTGTGGTCCTTGCAAGAGTGTACGTAGTCATCAAATATGCAAGATGAGGAAGTGTGACCAATTGAAGACTAAAAAAGAAAAAGTAAGTGTTTTTTTTTAAATTTTCAAAGATGAAACAGATGAAGAGAATACAATCAGTTCTTATTAATCTATTTTTATAATTGGATAATTTATCTCATGATTAGCATACGATGAGTTCTACTCTAAAAGGATATTATTAAAACTTAATAATAAAATACTAAAAATATGTTTATGCATTCATATATTTCATCAAAATTGTTTCTCTATTATATAACTGTTAATATGAAATAATTAAAATATAATTTCCATCTTAATGCTGCAAATTGAAAAGAACTGACTAAAGTATTTCTTTTATCGTCATCATATTTAGTATATATAATTTATAAAGGAAAATGACATATTTCAAGATAATTAAATGTTCATTTTGCAAACAATTTTTGTTATTAAAATTATTGTAATGAATTCTCTAATTTATCAAATACAAATTTTATTATTTACATATATAATCCAAGTTAAGTTAGCTGTTGTAAGTTTAAATAACTTTTTTAAACTGACCCTTTCATTTTTAATATACTGTAACAAAGTATAAATTAGTGCTTTCATATTTTTGAAATAGCAAATATTCAATAATTTTTGCTAACAGGAGAAAAATAAAAATCTATTAATGTAAAAATCACCCTAGTCCAATATAATTAAATATATTCATAAAAGGAAAATTTTCAGAAAAATTATATAACTTTCAGTAAGAAAAAATTAATAAATATAATAACTAAAATTTAGAGGTTTTCGTAATAGAGAAAAAAATCTTGAATATTTTTGAAAAACTGATCAAAATGAAATGAGAATTTTAATCAAAAATCTGGCAAATTTTGAAGATATTGATTTGAATTTTGATGCTTTACTAAATTAGAATGTTGGAAGAATTAAACTAAATTTTGTTATTTTAGTTTTTATTTTAACTATGCATATCAAAATATATTATGATATACTACATGTATATGCACAATTTCAAAATTATAAATTTATTTTGATATTCACTTCATTATTAAATTTTTCTGCTAGCATTTCAATTAATATATAGCATTTTGTTTAAAATATTTGAGTAAAAGATCTAATAATCTGGCAATTATTTTCTTGCACAGTAATTAAGAACTTTGGAATTGTAAGAGATTTTTGTATAGATACTTATTTGAATAAACATATTAACTTTTTAAATGAATTAAGAAATATTCTTAAAGAAATAATAGTTATACACAATTATTCCTGAAATTTATAAAGCAAAAAACAGTTTTTATTTAATCTGCTTTAAAATATCAGAAAAATCATTAATAAAATATATACAATTTATTAAGAAAATTAAATCAAATTCTCCAGAACATGAAAGATTAAGTATTTGACAAAACAATTTATACCTTTATACTAAAATGTTTTCTCGATACTTAAATTTATTAAAATGCAATAATTACTAATATATCATTTAACATAGAAGCTGAGTATTATTATTTTAATTTTTGAAGAAGAAAATTGCTGATTTTTGTAAATATTTTTAACAACAGTAATATAATCTTACCAGATTAAATTTCTTTATTTTATTCAGTTTTAATGATGAATATTATGAGAAAAATTTTCCTATTTCATTTTGGATTTTATATGTATTTTTTAAAACAAATTATTTAATAAAAACATTTTTGAATATAATTTTTTTTAATATAACAACTACTTTTAACATTTAGAGGAATGTTTTATATAGAAATAATATATTTAAATCTAATGAAAACTGATAAGCTATAATTTTAAATCTTAGAAAATTATAAATTTATTGCCAAATTTTGAAATGCAATATATTCAATCATATATAATTTCAAGTTAATTCTTAAATCATTATGTAGAGAATTTTATTTTAATGCTAAAATAATTTTTTTTCAGTATTATATTAGTAATATCATTACCCAATGTATCACTTTAAAATTATTCTACAGAAATTTTAAAGTGTAGGAACAGTTAGTTTATATATGAATATAAAACGAATCAATATTTTGTTAGATAATACTTTTTCCTAAATACTTGATGATCAATTTTTGCTTTCATATAAAGTTCATATTCTTTTTGTTTTAAATTTGTAGTACATACTGATTTTTATTTTTAAGCACTATTTGATATAACCAGGAGAAAAGCATTTTTTTAATTAGTTTAATAATTTTTTTCAGTTTGCTATTGATCCAAAAAAAGTATAGTAATAAAAAATATTAACTGGGATAAATATGTGAATATATATCATGCATGCAAATATTACTGTTGTTTGAAAATTATCATTTGAAATATTTAGAAAAGAAGTATATTGCTTCAAACATTAAAAATTTCTATAATAAGATCAAATATTTCTTACAATTACTGAAAAGTATTTATAATTAGCTAGCTTGGAATAAGCTTAAATAACATATTTCATTAATTAATAAGTCATATATTAATTACATGCAGCATTTATGCTAATTTGTATATTGTACATCATTTTAATTTAAAAAAGTAATTTTAAAATAGTTTATATAATGCATTATTTATTTTTATTATTATTAGCCATTAAAGGAATTTGAATTTTTAAAAAAATTTTATTTAAAAACACAGCATCAAATAAATCAATATAATGGTTCTTAGAAGTGATTTAAATAAATACAGTATATTTGATTTTCTGTAATTTTTCAATAACAATTTAGTATTATTTTTACCCTACCATGAAATATGTTACAATAAAGTACAAAACTTAACTGCAGAAAAATTTCAGCAATAAGAATATTAATTTACATTTTTTTAAAACTTAGATAAATATTCTAAAAAAACTACATATTATATATAAAAAAATTATGTTAAACATAATAAAAGAACTTATTTGATGCATTTAACAATAAAGGCACTTAAAAATATGTGGAAAAGTTTATTAAAATTGATCCATTAAAACTAGTCATACTTGTAAGTCAAGTCCATTTACTCCCTATTTTAGGGTGTCAGAGTGTCAAGGTCAAAGGATGAAGGGTGGAGTTGTATGCTTATAAATGTTAAAAATGAAAGGCTGAGGTCATTATTTGAAATAATCAGTACTCAAATATATAAAATCAAATATAAATTTTAATTATTTGATAATATACCTTAAACTTTAAATGACTTTACTTGTAATGAGTTATAATTTTGTTAAAAAATAAAATTTTTGCTAGAATATTGCAAAAATAATTTTCAGAAACCTAAACCATTATATTTATTGAAATTATAAATTTATTCTTTCTTTTTTTAGAAAATTATGATGCAGGATTATTTCTAATTTTGAACTGTATAAGAATTATATTTATAAAAATAAAAAATTTTTCTATCTTTAGATCTTTATATTAAATTTTTACATTAATATATACTATTTGATGGTTTTATTGAGAAAACTTGTCTAATATTCTGTAAACTTAATGAACTGCTTTCCCTGGCTGATTAATTTTGTTGGGCTATGATTATTCTTCCTGGCTTTCTAGCAATTTTGGAGGGGGATTAAATGGAAGTAAGTGACTCATGCTATCTCATCCTTTGCTATTTCTATTAGATTTTCTTTTTGTAAGGTCCAATGAACACATTTGCTGTTTGTCCTTCATAATCAATACTGTTATGTTGTTTAACAATTATTATTATTATTCATAAATTGGTAGATTTTTTTAACGGTTATGTACAGATTAGTTTTTTGACTAAGAATTAAAAAGATAAATGCTTGAGGAAACTTGATTAAAAATATAATTTAAATCAGAATTATTAAATTTTTCTTTATGAAATTCTGCTGTATTAAAAAAAAATAGAAAATTAAATTGTTTATATATTAAAAATTTTTGAGAATGAATTTTAGCAAAACACCATTTAATTTTTATATAAATCTGATATCATTAATTTTTATTTTTGAAATTTAAATTTCACATTAAACAGTAATTTGTTTACTTAATTTATCATTAATATTGCATATGATTAAACATTTATTACATTCTTACATGCATTTTTTTTAATAAATTTGCATTTAAAAGAAATGAAAAATATAATCTAGGTTAGATTAATTTTTAATGATTATTATATAAATTACATCTAAATGATTTAAAAGGAAAAAAGTGAAGTCTTTCCCTATTTACAGTATTTATATATTTAAAAATAGCAATTACATTATATACTTTTTATTTTAAAAACAATTCAGAAATTAGGTTTGAATATATAATCTTATCTACTGTTTTGAATAATGTAAATGCAATGCATTCTGAAGAACATTTCATATTCTTTTACAACCCAAAATTGTAATTTATGTCCCAAGATAATGTAACATTGGTTTTGGCCAACAACTGCATTTCACTGTCATCTTCAAAGAAATAATTCATGATGTTCAAGTTATTTTTTTGTATGTTTGATTCAGATTTATGGCAAGAATACTTTTACCAATGTTCAACTTTATTACTCAGATTTTGTATTTTAACTTCATTATTTGTTTTATAATATATAACTCAGTATTTTACTTTTTTATAAAAAATTAGTTTGAAAAAATTTATAAAATCTTTAAATACTTTTTCTAATTTTTATTTTTCAATTCTAGGGCATTTAAACTGATTAATCTATGAAAGGTGATAACTTTAATTATCACTATTTATATAAATAAATTATGAATTTAAAAAAAATTTATATATATATTGTATGTATGTCTAGAATTAAACTGTTCATGTATAAATGTATTTTTTTTTAATATATTTATAAAATCTATAGATAAGCTAAAATTCATATGAAACAAACATTACTTCATAAATGAATCTAATTTATTGCATTTACATTAATATTTAATCAAAGCACAAGTTTTAAATTTAATTTATTTTTGTTAATTAACTAAATTTAATGGATATAATTTCCCAACAGACTAGAAAGTAGAAAGTTTTCATTAAATAATATATTAAAAATTAAATAATTATTAAAGATCAAATAATTATACATAAAATAAAAATGAAACTTTTATTATAGATATATAAATTTTTTTTCTAGTGTTATTATTATTGATCTCTAACATCTCTTCTCTACTGATATTATATCCAGTAAATTTCAAATAAAAGACGATATTTTACTTAAATTGTAATCAAATGAAATTAAATTTTTTTTAAATTATTATTATTATTATTATTATTATATAAACACATTTGAACTGTGTTTCAGATTATAATCATAAAAAATTTTTGTCAGAAAATAAATTCATATTTCCAATATATATATGACTTTTACAAAATTAATTAATAAATAAATAAATCTTTATTAATTGAACAAAGTTTATAATTAAGATAAATAATTTTTCAAGTTCAATTAGTAATATACTGCATTGAATATCAAAATTGTTTTAATCATATGCTTGCTGGTTTATGTAAAATTTAAATAATATTGCTACTAAATTTATGTATTTTATTAAATGTCATTAAAAAATTATTGGATAACAGTGCATAGAAAAATAATCTGGAAATAGCATGAGGCCCATGTGTCGGGGATTACAGCAGAGTTAGTGTTAAGGTCATTCAGTCAAAAGGAATAGATTAATAAATAGTTATTAATTGAAAGAGATTGAGGAGAAATATTATGAATTAGACCATTTTGAATGATGTAAGGAACTTCTTATTTAACTAGTTTTAGTTATTATTAAAAAATATATATATTTATCAAGTACTCTCTCTTAACCATAAATCTAATTTAACTGCAAAAAATGAGGCTTATACATTTGAATATTTAAGCACTTTAGTATAAAATTCTCCAATTAATGAATATGATTAGAATTTTATGACAGTCAATTTATTGATGTATAGTAATAAAATAATTTTTATTGTAAATGGCTCTTCTTATATATTTATTGTATCTAATAAATTAATAAATTTTCTTTAAATTTTACTTATTACAGAATGTTAAAAATTAAGACCTACATTATAAATTTCAATAATTTTTAATCTTTCAATTCTCTACTAGATGTTTTCCAGTTTTCATACACAAAGCATTAAATATTTTTCTATTTTTTTTTTTTTTTTTTTAAATAAAACCTTGATTTTAGATTTAAAATTTAATATAGCTTATTAGTCCTAAAATTTAATGTTTTGAATTAAATGTAAAAATGTGATAAAAATCTAAACAGCATTTTAACTGATATAAAATAAAATTGCTTTCCAATAAATTTAGAGATAAAAGGTTTCTTATTTTTATTATTATACACAGCATATTCTAACTAATGTCAATAAAAAATTTTAGATTATATATATTGATAACAAAAAAAATGCTGTTAGTGCTTGTTTTATATAAGTATATAGAGAAGAAGAAAAATGATAATTCAAATTACTTATTTTAAAATATGTACTTTATTAAAGTTTTAAAACACTAAACATCATAAAAATTATCGCAGTAATGCATTGTTTTAATTAAAAATTGAACATACACTTTTTTTAAACAAAACAGTAAGTTATCTGATCTATTGTATAGGAATTTTGAAAAGACAGTATAATATTGCAATTTTTATGGAAGTTAAATTATTCAAACTTATTGAAAAAAAACTTTTAATATATGTATTACATCTCAATGCAGCATATCCTTTTATAAATATAAAATTCTTAAATAACTAAATCCATTTTCATTAATTATTTAAAATCTTATAATAATTAGCCACAGTAACATACAAAAGATTTTTTAACATTAAATTTCTTTTTATTCAAAGTAATAAATTTATCATCATTTTTATTGCTTTTACTACTGAGAGAGAAAATTTATTCACTTCATCATATATTTTTTACACAGAATATTCTCAAATCAGGCTAACTGCAATATATCTTAATTGAATCATCAGAAATTAAAATATATGAATGAATTATTTTTCATATAGTAGAAAAAAATGCAATGCTAAATAGTTTATAAAGTCTTCATTCATTAGCAATTTTATTATTAAATACTTTATTATTCAACTTTCATCTTATTTATTTTAACTATAAAATAAACAACTGCCTTTTTCAATTTGAAATTCTTGCTATTTAAAACAATTTGGAAGAATATTTATTTATTCATATAAGATTATCATCTTGCTCATTATCATTTTTTCTTCTATAATTATTATAATCATTAATTATAAGATGCTAATATTTTTACTAATATATTGTGGAAAATAAATTGATAGATATTCGTTTATTACTACATTGAGAAATACAGAATATTAAAAAAATTCATAATATTGATTAGTGAATATTTGTATAAAGAAAGTAGAAATTTTGCATAGAAATATTTTAATTTAGATTTTCATTTTATCATTTGTTAACATTTTTAAAAAACACTATAGAATAAACAATTTTTAGTTGTGTTTGAGCTAATTCATTTTAGTTTGAAATTCAAAATATTGACATTTTATTAATTATAGTTTAATCAATATTTAATTTTATATATAAATTACTTCATTTCAATTATATGCAAATAAATTTTGTCTTTAATATTTAAATCATTTGAAGAATTTGCGTCTTTTTAAACTGTATATCTGAAATTTTAATGTTTATCAACAAATGAGTTTTCAAATATAAAACTGGATGAAAATATAGTAGTGAAATCATTTCAAGGTATAATGGCAATAACTTTAAAATAATTTATCATAGAATATACCCTGTATTTATATGTATTTAAATTATTTTGCAAAAAATGAATCAATATGGAAAATTATAAAATATAAGAGAACTTCTTTTATGTTTTGTACCATACAGATAATGGATAAAGCATTAAACAATTTGTTAAGGGGTTAAATAATCCTAATTTTTTATTCATTTATATTTAAAACTAAGTTTATTACATAGGCCTAATTAATGTTTGCTGTTTTTGTAATTCCTACCTTTTTAATAAATTCCCGATCTTCTAAATAAGTAGTAATGATTTAAGTTTGTAAGAAAAAAGCAAACAAGATAGTATAAACTGAAGTTGAACTGCTTTTTATTTACAAATTGCTAAAGCTCCGCGTTGTTGACTTGATGCAAGATGGCCGCTGACAAACTCAATTGCGCACATTTACGAAACGGCGGAAATTTTTAAGATTAATTTACATTGTACTTTACTTTTGGTCCACTTAAATAAGATATTATTATATGTAATAATTATACCAAATTTTTTGTCGGAGAATTTATATATGCATATTTAATGTTTATTGATTAGTGTAATTTATGCAAAGTTTCAGAATATAATAATAATAATAATTTTATAAGAAATTTCGTTATAAATTACAATATTTTCTTTTTTAAATTTGTATAAAGAATAATTTTACTTTTAATTTCGAAATATAACGGATATGAATTTAAAATTAAGTTATGTATGGTTGGTTAAAATTTAATTAAATTGTTATCCATAATGAAATAAATTATCAGCAGCGTGATCGTTGAAAAAATGATTTTTTTGTGACAGTAGTAGGTCTATGATTAGATTTTTCACAATAAATTTTAAATGTAATTAGCATAAAGTGCAGCAGCTGCATTTAATCTTGATTATGAATATTTTTACAAGTGGTACGATTGTATAACCGAAGGAAATCGCATTTGAATAAACTTTCCCGTTTTTAAAAAAAAAAATTTATTGAATATTTTTCTTAATTTGTAAATATTTTAAAAATTTAAATATATATATATCTTATTTAACGTAGTAGATAGTGCGAAATGTTCTTACGCAATGATTTTACGTCATAGTTTATTCAATATTCACTGTTCGTAACGTTTTTTTAACATGTTATCCATTGGGATTTAGATGTTGGTCTCGTGACATGAATGAAATCGCAAACGGAAGAAACAAATCGTTTGACTTTGTGATTTTTCTAGCGAGGGTCGTTTTCCTCTTCCAGTATTACGTCGACGTCGTACGTAATGCAAGTGAATGAGTTGGTTCCGTTGCCAGCATGACGTCACTCTTCGTGACGTCACCGCTAAAAGCTCCGACGAGAAAAAGATAACAAAAGTCGATGAATCGTGAGCTGGTTTCCGCGATAGAAAAGGATGGGAAAGTTTCCACAAATAGTCTCTCGAGTTTTCCTTTTTCTCCCCACTTCGCAAAGTCAGTTTTTACTCGCGATCCATAAGTAGTTAATGTTTGTCATCGTTTCAGATTTGGATTAATAAAGGATGCGAGAACGAATTTGATTGGTTGATCTCAGATTTTCGTACATATTTCATCCTTAATAAAAAAAAATCTTACGATTTTGATTCATTTTTGGGTATGTGCCTTTAACGATTTCCCAGTTCAGATTTCCATCCGCTTGCCAAACAGCCAGGCCAAAAGGAAAAAGTTGAATGGAGAAAAAATCAATTTTATTGACAAAATTTACAGCGCCTGCATTTTTAGTTTTCCTGTAGGGGATAGCGTAATTTGACTTTTTAATATCCTATTTTAATATATATACATATATAAAATACATTTTTAAATTCGGTTTAATTAAATATAGAGGAAAAAAAGGAATATAATTCAAAATGTAATTCCTTATTTTTTATTTTTTTTTTAATTTCATTGCTGATAAATTCTTTATAAAAGTTAAATACAGAAAAGAGTTTGGTCATCGGCCATTTTTTTAATGGCTGACTCAGCGAAATTCAGCCTTTAAAAAGATGAACTGAGTCATGGCACACGTCACTAGAAATTCGATTAACATCAAGTTTTCAAAAAAAAAAAAAAAACTTTTTTCCACCAGCGTAAAAGTCAATTTACCTGTTTTCAATATATAATACCGACAGTTTTGTTAAATTGGAATTGACCGACCAACTTTACTATTTTCGATTTTAATTACTCGTAGTGGCATGCCTAATGTTGTTCTCTATCTTATCATATATTGGTTCGCCAACGGACGTATTTTTAAAATTGAATCAATATAATCGATTTTGGCATACTGAAAATTGCGTTGAATAATGATTGCCATTGTCCTCCACGTTATATAGATATTGGAGAATGTCCTCTAGAAAAATCCTGAAATATTCATTGCGTGTCGGACATTTTGTTTCACCATACTGAATATTTTAAATTTCCAGAGGATGAATCATGTTTTCAAATGCATTAACCAGTATATACTTATTAACCAAGGATATAAAACGAAAAAATTAACGGTTGTTATACAGGTTTTTTATTATTATAAAGTGCGCGTCATAAATGTTCATTTATATGTCAAGTTTTCTTTCTCTTTGCATTGGTTTCTCTTCTTTATTATAAATGTTTTCCTCTTATCGATCCATTCTGGCTTACATTTAGTAATCGTTGCATCTTGCTAAACATGGCGTTACAAACATTCAATTGCCTTTGATTGAATGATGTCGCCAGTAGGAAGCCAATATGGCGAAAATCTGGCCAAGAAACAAAAAATAAAAATAATAAAAAAATAAAACAGCAAAAAGAGTTTTATATGGAAGTTTGGAACGCCGACTTTATTGTTTTTACTTGTAATTACATTTTGCCAGTAAAAAGATTTCTTCCAGGAAAAATTAACCGATACGAAACCGGCTTTTTTAATATCTCATACAAAATATAAGATATAAAGTAAACGACTTATTCCCCCTCCGCGATAACATCGATTCGTTGTTTCATTTCCCTTCAGAAATCCATCCAATCATTGATGGAGTATTGTGGCCAATTGTAATAGGTCGAGATGACTCCAGTTGATATTTCTCCGTTGTAAATGATTTTTTTTTTTCCCCTTTTCAAAAATTTATGATTTAGCGTTTCAATAAACCATAAATGCTATTCTACTTTTAAAAAGTGTTTCTTTTAAAATTTTATGCAGACAAAAGCTGTACTAATTCTATTATCCAGTTTGATTATACAGGAAGCAGTTTTTCATGAAATGTTTTTTTTTCCCTCGTTCTTTTCCGCTTTGGAGATTTCTGTCGGTGTTCCATCTTAAAGTGAAGGCAGGGCTATTGTGCATCAATTAATCGCTGCCTTTCTTGTATTCTTCAACCCAGTCATGTTGTCTGACCACCTGGTGTTGCCAGATGGTCAGGAGGGTTGACCAGCAGGTGACGTTCTTTTTTTTTTTATCATCATCACAGTCAATATTTGATAGCAACATTGTTTGCACTTCTCACGTAATAACTGCGCATAATAAATTTTCTCCTTTTTTTTACAGTTATCACACTGCATAAAATTTTTAAAGATTGCATTAACGATTGGTTGTACTTCTCACTCAATTAATTATATCCGTATATCGCTATATCAACATGCAAATAACATTTTGATTGATTCGATTTTACTCCGTACATTGCGCGGCCGGGTTTTAGTCAATATTGCTATGGTAACGTCAAATTCCATTTTGGAATACTTTCGTGTATATAAATAATAATCGAGAGTAATTTTATCTGTGCATAGATCATTTGCTGTTCAACTTTCATAATCAGGCTCTCAACACCTGTCAAGGTAGACAGCTTAACACATTGTCACTCTTGAATGAGAATTCGCAGATTGAAAGCGTCGACACGTCGATGAAAATACTACTAGGAATGTTTTTAAATATTAATTTAGATTGAAAATTCGACACTGGGTTTATTTTTAAAAAAATCTTTAACTGTTTTGAATATTTTTTTGAACGATTTAGATTTTTTTTTAACGATTTAAATTGAACAGACAACACAGCGAACGAATTTATTAGCTGCAGCGGAATTGCGCTAAAAATACAAGAACGGGACAACGAACTGCTACTTATTTGCATACTTTATCGATTAACTCGCAGAAGCCACTGTTAGTGTTGACAAGTTAAATAAATTACGAGTATAATTTAAAGAATTAATATTTTCCATTTCTTAACAGGTAAGTGCTGCTAAGAAAGAAAGCCAAACTCCTCCCATTCGCAGCACTGGTGTAGAGGGTGACCGAAGTATCAATGGTAACCAATCTTATCCCGGTGAACCTGGATCTGACCCACAACACAGGGTAAGTTAAAATACAGATTAACTCGTTACGTGTGAATTAACCGAACGGAAATTGAATTTCCTGTTTAACAAGTAATTAATAGCGCAAGCGCAATTTTTTTTTCTCAAAAATTGATTTTCGTAAAAACTGATCCAAGAAAATAGCATTCGTGGAAAACTGGCCTACTCGGAGTCAGTTGTTGAATTTTATTCACCTATACTCATTACAATTACAAATCACACTTTAGAGTCGTGCAAATTCATCGTCGACCAGTCTTGGCTTACAGGGCCTCTCTTAACATTACAAAACGGCACCAGCTGCAAAACAATAACTTCTGCCTTTTTTTTTTTTTTTTCCTCTTCCTCCTCACTTCCGAAGTAACCATATTCGATTCGCAGGTAATTTTCTATAACATTTTAAACACGCCCTTTTCACACCGTTGGATGGTAGCTAGCGTTATGACGTCACAAAATCCGATCATAAGATGACCCCGTCGGGTCAACCATGTTACCCACTTGTAGACCTAAGTTGCCATCTGGGTCGTTTTCTCACGTCCCATGTACCAGATGGTCTACTCCGTGTAGCTTACTTCCCCGTTGAACCAAAATGGAACGTACCGTTAGTTCGTCTTCTTTCCGCCAGGTGTTTGACGTCGGGAAAATTAGATTTTCGGTTACCGATCGCTCACATCTGCTTGAACAC
>WUQG02412206.1:0-16122 GCA_011317285.2 Androctonus mauritanicus
TGTTAGAGACAAAAATATATATTTGTATTGCCCATTGTGTAGTTTATTAATTTTTTCTTCTTTAGACAGTTAAGAAAAATGGTGTTCCGCTATTTTTCTATTAGTACTAAAAGTGTTCCGCCGTTACAGAAAGGTTGAGAGCCACTGCTATACACATTATCGTTGATGCACTCTGAAAAGATTTTCTGACAAATCATTGGATTTAAGAAAAATTCGATTGTTGAGTATAAAATATATTTTCTTTCGAAACAATTTTTGTGTGGACATTTTGTTTGTATAGATGCAACAACTTTGAAAAATAGCGATTCTTGTCACTATTCAGTTAATTTTTATGAAGAATTCATGCTTTCCGATATTTGTAGTATCGATACCAAAAAAATTGTATTTTTAAATGAATACAGTTGATGCTTCAAAGTATTAATAATTTATTTAAACTCAAAAGATAAAATAACTATTCCTTAAAAAATATTACCAGTATTTTATGAAATATCGATAGTAGTAATAGTTTATCATCTAATAGTGGTTTCAAGTTTTAACTGCCTTTGGCAATTGATTAAAAATAATTTAGTATACTTTATTTTTATTAATATAAATAGATTTATTTTTCTAAGAAAGAACAATGCAAATTTTAGGGGTTAGAAAACATTTGTAAATAAATTTTATTATAAATTAATTTTATAGGATTCGGATACAGCGGGAGACAAAATGCAATTAGATTTGATCATCATCGACAGCTGACTAAAAAATCTGAACAATTTTCCAGCATTTGATTATTATTAAAAATCAAATGCTGGAAAATTTATTTTAAAATAATATAAATCAGTTAATTTCATTATTGTTATGCATCTAAATTATTCCGTATATTTAATTATTTAATTAAAAGAAAGTCTAATTAATTTTTTATTTTTTTTCAATCTTTAATACAAATATAATAATGAAATAAATTAATAATTTACTAGTTCTATATTACTAGTATAAATGTACATTAGTAAATAACTAAACTGCTGGCAGAAAGTTGCAATATGCGGTACATAAGTTAATTTTAATGTTATCACCGCTATTAATATATTTGTTAAAAAGATTAAACAAAAACTATCCTTTTTGAATATAATTCAGAAAGTTCTTTATCAAATACTGTATTACATTTCTTTCGATGCTACAGAATATCGAGAAATAGTATTATCGATATTCAGAAAATATCAAAATAAATATAGCAAAGTATCAGATTAAAATATCGTATCAGTTGCATCCCTACTTGTGAGTAGTATTTAGCGTGCGATAATCATTAAAATATAAGTAGTTATCAGTAGGATCTCGATAAATCAAGTACATATTTAAGACATGTGACTAACAGACCGATAGCCATTTCATCGACGGTATTAGTCGAATGGCATATGGATTTTTATATTGTTTTATTCTTTAGAAAAGAAACGATATAGCCGATAAAAAAATATATTGCATAATAGAAAAATATTATTCATTAAAAGATAAAATGTAAAAAATTGCATTATTAGATACTGATTGCTTATATGGTTTGTTTTTATATATAAATCTGCATCATTCAGAAACTGAATAATGCAGGTTGTTTTCCAGTTACAGTAAGCTGCGTTTACATGATATACTAAATCAGCAGTTCCCAACGTTTTTTCTCTCGAGTACCCCTTGATTAGAGTTTCTATTTATGAATATTGCTTCTTTTCATTCCCTCTCTCACACACCCCCCAAAAAAAGATTTTTCAAATTTTTTTAGGCTAGCTAAATAATCAAACGGCTCAAACTGACCTAGTGATATTTGTTGGCTTTTATTTTTATTTTACATTTAAAAAATTATTTCAATTTTTTAATTAACATTTGGTTTTGTTTTTTTATTTGAACTCCTTTTTTGGTATTTTCCGTCATTACCAATATTATTTTCACGTATTCCAACCCCTCCGCCGCGTATCTCTAGGGGTACGCGAACCATAGGTTGGGTGGGAACCGCTGTACTAGATGAATCATCTAAAATATATTGCGCGAAAGTGGCTTTAACAAGTGTAACATGTTTTTGAAATCAAAAACGATATTAGTTTTTTACGTATATATTTTGCATATGCATTAAAAGGAATAAAAAATTTGCCTAGTTGCCTGATTGGCTGAATGAATGCCAGTTCTCTATATGTTCGTTTGGAAAAGTGACAATCAGTGAAATGTCCGTCGGCTAAGTGTCCGAGAGTCTTCAAGTATGGGATTGAAAAGATCACTAATTAAGAAAACAGACATCTTATGGAAATTTGAAAGAGACTAAAACCTAGTTTTTTGGTTTTATATATGCACTTAACAGTTATTACATAATCAATTATGTATTATATTAAGCGTCGAGATATACATGCGCAAAATTTGTATATATAAAAAATTTTTTAAATCAGTTTTAAAAAAAGGAATTTTGCAATTACATAGATGACTCGAAAAAATTTTAAATTCAGATGCATATATTTAAGCTATATGGACATTTTTTGCAACACTGGGAAATTTTTTAGGCAATAAATCAAAATAAAAGTTATCGAAAATGAATTTATATTTAGATTATATCACATAAAAATAGAACAGAATGATTATATTTAGGAAATTTAATAACATATTCTTAATAGTTTCGTATTAAAAAATATTTAATTGTAAAAATTATCAATAACTATTAATGCAATTTTTGTCAAAAATTTATTTTATCTATATTAATATTAATGATTTATTTGTATTTTGTCTGTAGACTATGTTTTATTACGATATATTAGTATTTCAAAATGATTTGTATAAATTATATTTAATATCAGGCTAATTGACTTTCTTCTTCACTATTTATATTGATAGTAACTGGTGTTTTTTTCCGAATATGAAAATAATTTGTGAATGTTCAAGAGAATCGAATATGTCGCTAAAATATGACGTTCCAGGTGAGATATATGCCACCCCATCTCCATCTGAGGAGGGGCCGATATATATATATATTTTACGCCCCTTTCCAATCAGGGAGATTATTAAAGGGCGGGGACAGTGTTCAAATACTGGCTTCATCCCCATCCGTGGAGGGGGGCCGAATGGTGAAGGACGGGGATCGGGGCCGATATATTGCAACTAGGTCAGTGAGAGACGTAATAATGAGGCTGAATGCCATTCCAAGGATTTCCGCGCCATAAGATACGTCGGACACTATCCTGTAGTGATAGGAATTCCCAAGGCTGCCATCGTGCGGACAGGCCGACGATTTATCGGTTTGCTAAAATAAGGAAAGGGATTCAGTCGTGCTGTATTTGAATAAAGGTGATATGTGAAACATCAAATTCTTGTATAGAGGTGACATCCGCTAGCCAAGGCTAAAAATTAAGTTTTCATTACGTTCAGCCTTTTAGCAATAATGTTGTTAAGAGTGCCATTCTATCAGACGCCAAACTCAAAGATGCACAAATATGCAAAAATTATACACTATTTATATATAATGCTAAAAATATCGAAAAATTACTCAAAAATACATATGTTTATATTTTCTTGATTTAAAATTATATGCATATAAGAATGTTGTTAAACTTTAAAAAAAAAAAAAAAATTAATATTTCAGACAAGTTTATCTGGATATCGAGTTCTTTCTTACAGTTCTGAGGAAGTCATCCATAAATTGTGCTTACTACTTCGAACACTTTATTCCTCTACGGTTCTTCATCTTTCGTCAGATCAAGTTTGACTCTTTGACTATTACGTTATAAATTTAAAGATCTTCCCCTTCTACTTAAAAATTTATTCTCCGAGTTTACATAAAAATAAAAAATACATAAAATAGTAAAAAATAATATAGTACAGCGTAAAATAATTTCTAAGTATATTCTCTAATTTCCAAATAAATCTTCAAACGGAACATTAACGGAATATAAATATCTTAGAACTAGATACTTGTATGTCTCTTACGTTTTATAACAAATGTATCTCCAAATATTTTAAATGAAATATATTTTTCAAGCAGTTTTAAACAAAAATTTTATGCTTTATAAAAAAAATTAAACATAGAAATGTAAAATTCCAGTTATACTTTTACAACGTGACCTCACAGTTTGCACGATTCTCTTCTTACTATATCATTTATCTTCACCATGATCGTCACAATTCTATTACCCCTTTCCTCCTATAACAATATGACATACTGTAATTAATGGATTCTTCTTAAAGTGCTGTGTGTTACATAAAAATTAATTTGAATATCAGCAGCTTTTTTTTATTAATGATGAGCAATAACAACGCATAAAAAATAATATACTATATCATTTAATATACTACTTATAAAATTAAAAATAATAATAATAATAATTGGAAATCCAGTGATGTATACAAAAGTTCTACTTTTATATTCTTGACCTTGTATGTCACATTCCAATGCTACGTATTTTAGATATTGTTAATATAATTTAATACTGATTTCTTTGAAATGTAATATTGTATACGCAGCTGTCACACGATAAATAATGAATTCATATTTATGTAAATTAGGGAAGAATGAGCCACATTGCAAATAGTTATATAATGTGCTGTATTATGCAAATTCTTAAAATGGACTATTCCGGAGTCCATAATAGACTGCCAACATTCGTGATAGAGAGGGCGATGTGTTGAAAGTTTGAGATCAGGGCCCGCTCTAGGGGGGGCAACCCAGACATTTGTCCGTGGCGGCAAATCTAAAGGGCGACATTTTGGTTGTGAATGTGACAAAATATTTATTGTATAAGTTAATTTATCGAATTTATATTTGTCGATTTTTTCTTTAACTAAAATTACCATGAAATTTAATTTTGTATTTACTATTTTTGCCCAAAAGCTAAAAAAAAATATTTGTAATCCTTATTTCTGAAGAAAACAACCATAAAAGAGCGGCATGTTTAAGTAAATAACAAAAAAGGCAGTATCTAAGTCGCGTACCGCATAGAATAGCAGCGAGAACTTGTTTGAAACAGGAATGGGAAGGAACATAATGCATAGACTTGTTTGTTATCTCTAATTATAAAAGAACGGTTTCATTATACAATAGCATTATTCTTGCTAATGCGTCGGTGGTGATAACTATTTGATTTTTATTTTAAATAAAAGATATATATATTAAAAAAATATATATGTTTAAGGGGCGGCAATTTGTCCTTTTGTCCGGGGCGACATAAATGTTAGAGCGAGCGCTGTTGAGATGTAGGGATTGGACCCGAATTCCTCCGTGAAAATCTTTGAAGAGATAGGATTCTCCAGATCGCTGTTCTGTTGAGTGACAGCCGATGGTTTTATCATTGAGCCATCTAGTCAATGCATATACAACTTAAGTTATTTATCATATTTTAAATTTCTTCATTTTGCTGTTAGATTTCAAGTTTTACATTTTTTTTTTTTTTTTAATTTTTATGACAGTATTTCACTATTTTCACTCACTATTTAAACGAATAGCGAGATTAAAAAAAAAAAAAAAAAACTAGCGTGGATTCTTTTGATGCATTTAGAGGAATGAGTTTCAAATATACGAGTTTAATTGTTCAAGCAAAAAATTTCAGTAATTTAATTTTTTAAAATTCACTTCCTTTTAACTTCTTTATTATTAATAGCCATGTTCGGAATTAATTAGTATTCAACAGAATTTTCAGAAGTATTGTTATCTTCTTGTTTAATTTACCACATCATTAATATTCTTTAAAAGAAAAATAAAGATATTATTCACAATACGTTTTTATAGCGTTCAAACAAGGAATTAACAACGGTTCTCCTTGACCCAAACTTGATTAACAATAGCAAGTAACGGAAATAAAATATAAACTGGTAGTGTCAAAGGAAAGAATTTAAATTCTGGAATGTAGATCAAGGTAATATTTTCTTTAACTACCTTTTTAAAATCATTTTACATTTTAATAATTTCTTTTATACCTCAGTTTTACTTTAAACGATGCAATAATTATATCTACATAATATACAGTATATTAAATGAAATCTGTAGCTTTCTTTAATTGACTTTAAATATTTAATTATTATGCTTATAAAATATTTTTTCTTGTGTGATTTAATGCCGCATTCTACCTAGTGGGCACTAAGCGGCACTATTCCAGTGCCATAACCAGGTTATGGGCAGCAAAGACCGCCCATAACCTGGTGAAATCGGCAATCTGATAGAAATTGGGAGTAAACTGTCCTGGCCCGATTCTTCTGAAAAAACTTTTTGGAAGTATGAAATCCGAGAAGTGAATCGGGATCATCCAAAGTGAAAGTACAGTTCACTATCCGGACAACATTGTAAAGTATTAATAAGCATATCCACTTAGAAATTATGATAATTCACGTAGATATTTATTGCCAAGTTAATAAATATATATATTTTTTGGCTCAGTTAATTAAAAAGTTTTTAAATCTTAATAATAATTATATATAAAATCATAAGATTTTTATATAATTAATCGTTAGAAAATGTAAAACTATGTAAAAGATTGAAACATCATGTAACTTAATTAAAATATTAAATAATAAAAATCCAAATTAATATAAAATTTATTTTTATATATGGAAACAATTACTTTCAATACGTATCTTTTATTTTAAAATGCTTAATAAGATAGAGGATTAAAATATGTTATCAAAATCACTCCATATTGAATGTCATAAAAATGTATCAAATACCATAGTTCATAATTTTAGAGAAACCATATAAATAATTCATTTAAATAAATGAAGCTATAGAATTTATTAAAATCTTATTTGTAATCTTTCAGTATGGTGTCCTGACTATCCTACTGAATTTCATAAAAATCAATAATTCAAAAATTGTTAGGGAATATCTAATTATGGAAAATCTTTCAATTTTAAACTTCTGTCATTTTTAAATGGTTGAAGGTAAAGGATGATATATCAACTACATTATCTTTAGCGACTTAACTCCCCTACTAAGGATCATAAAAATTAAATGTATTCTGAATTAATTAATTATAAGACTATTTCAGAAATTTATTTCACCATTTTTAAATGAGGATAAAGAATTGAAAGTTATGGCATTGAAATTATCTTTAATAGTAAAATATCATTGCCAAATTTCGTAAAACGTATTAATTAATTCAAAAGTTTAATATAGATAGATAAAATAGTGGTCTTATAAGTTTCTCTTTCCTTCAGAAAGTAATCTAAAAAGAGTCTATAGTTAAACTAGTAAATGTAAGAAACTTGATAACTGCATTTTTATATTATGTTTATATAACGAAGCAATAATAGACTTGCAAATTTGTTTATAAAGACATTTATCTTTCTTCGGATTTACAATTAAACTTTACAAAATAAAAAAATTAAAAAGTCGTTCACATTTAAATTGGATCAGATTTTCAATTACGTATTAAATAACATTAATGTAATATTCTGCATACATAGGAAGATCAACGTGTTCTAATGACTGACAAAATTTAAACTATTACAAAACATTAATACAGTTCTAAGCTAACCAATGAACACTTCTGTTTTCTATGTACAAAATCTTTTAATACAAGCAGGTCAAGAAATATTTCTAAAAATTATATTGATTTTTGTTTTATAATTCTATCGTTTATAAATAAATTTTTAAATTGCAAAAAAGAGGAATAATTAAAAATTTAGTTATTCAATTTAAGAGAATTAATAAAATATTTCATAAGCTGCTTATAAAAATAGAAAATCAAATTGAAACAGATATGACAATAAGATTATCTTACATAATAATGACTGATTGAAGTACTTTCAGTATCTTCCGTATCTTGGAGGGGCCCCATGTGAAGGGCCAGGTTGACCGCCATATGATGGAGCTCCACCTCCATATGATGGTGCTCCACCGCCATAATGTCCTGGGTTTGGACCACCGGGTCTAGGACCACCAGGAGGTGGACCTCCTTGGTAGCCTTGACCTTGCTGCTGGGGTTGGGGTTGGGGTTGAGGTTTAGGAATAAGCTTTGAGAAATCGATGTTTGGAAGTTCTGGTAATTTTGGATATTGAGAAGCTCCTCCAGCTGGTTTTTGTGGTTGGCCTTGAAAGCCTCCGCCTGATGAACTTGAAGATCCAGAAGGAGGGCCGTATGATGAAGGTGGAGCACCAAATCCTCCTGAGGGTGAGGGTGGTCTAGCTGGGGGAACTGAATAACCTCCGGATGGTGGGTTATAACGACCTTGTCCACCAAAAGATGAAGGAGGAGATCCGCCAAAGGAACTGGGACCGGCTCCTCCAGGAGCTCCCCCATAAGAACTTTGTCCAGCACTTGCAGGTGGTGCACCATAAGGTGATCCTTCAGCAGATTGACTGGGAGGAGCACCATATCCTCCAGCACCTTGTTGTTGCCCTTGTTGTTTAGGGGGAGTAAGAGGATCTCCTAATATGAATCCGTCTGGATAATATCTTTGATGATATCTGACAGTGTTATTCGGTCCTTTTTGATCTAAAGGCTGTATGATAATTCTTGTAAGTCATTTTTTACTTAATTATATAAAATTTAATGGTAAATAATGCAAAAATTTATTTGGAAACTACATTTAGCCTATATATAATGTACTTTATTTACAAATTTGTATGTAAATACAATACAGTAATTTAAAATTAATATTGTACTGTATAGTAAAATTTTAAAGGAAAAAAATCTATTATTTACTGACAATACGAAATCATATATTTAAATCGATGCTTATATTTGAGTTTTCAAAAAAAAAAAAAAACAAGAAAAAGAAAGAAATTACAGAAAATTCTAATCATACATTAATAATTTTAAGAAGTTTGCACTAAAAATCCTGTTTGAGAAGAAAACTCTTTGAAAGATAAGATTCGTGACAAGAAATTCTAATTTCTTTAAATCTGGAAGATAATGTTTGACGTAAATTACAATTTACGAAATAATTTACTTCCGGGTTAACGAACTCAATTAAAAATTTTGTTATTTATATAGGGCCGAATTTAAAGAGTTTTTAATGACATTAATTATATATATATATATAATTAAACTTAAAATAAAATTTTACTAAAATATCAATTAAATTATTTTTAAATTCAAAATTTTTACAAATTAATAATTAAGTTAATCTCGTATCTTAAAATAATTACTGTATTATCGTTTTACATATATAAAGTGAAAAAAATTAATTTATAAAGTACATTAAATTTAACCGTATAATCTTAGAATTTCTTAGTTACTTTTATTTTTTAAGCAAATTCTTTATTTTATAACTTATTTTTAAGCATTAATATAGTTAATTTAAAATAATTATTTACTTACTTTATTTAAATAATCATTGACGAAGTAGAATTTATCTGCATTACTACAAGCATTGTTGTCATCACTTTTCTGAATACAGTTCAAATGGACTTGATGAAAAACTGTTCCAGAAGGGCACATCCAGGAGTGCTTAGCACCACCGACACAATAATGAAAAGCTTGACAACTAACGCTGTTGTCAGCATAATAGCCATCTTTTTTACTGGAACAACTGAATTTAGAACCTGAGAGCAGTTCGGCTAGAGGATCTGGACGTTCTTCTTCTTGAGGTTGACCGTAGCCACCTTGTTGTTGCCCATAGCCACCTTGTTGTTGACCATAACCACCACCTTGACCACCGGCTGGAGCACCTCCATACTAAAAATAATAATTATTATTTATGCAATAAAATATTACTAAATAAAAATTTTCATTTTACGAATTTCTAGACTTACAGATGATCCTCCTCCGTACTGTGAACCACCTCCTTGAGGTTGATAAGATCTAGGAGGTCCTCCTGATTGTCTCGGTGGTGCACCTCCATATTGAGGAGCACCTCCTCCTCCTCCTCCTCCTCCTCCTCCATAACCACCACCTCCGTATCCTCCAGGAGGCTTTCCATATGCTTGCCTTTTATTCTATAAATCATTATAAAAATACTTTTAGCTAAGTTTGAGATAGATACGATGATTAAAATCATTACTAATAATATTTTTAAATTGTGCTTACCCTTTCAGCTGTAGCCGCTATACCTATAAATATATTAAGTTTTCATTATTAAAATTAAGATAATTAATAATTTTGAACAGAAATATTCAAATAAAATATAAACTAATAGACTTACAACATATTAGCAGAAAAACAGCCAAAACTTTCATTTTCCCTTGGAATCTAAATTTTGAAAAATTTATATCAATAAACTTTTTAGAATATTTTTCAATAAAAATTTATAACTATATATAAATTTGATGATAAATATTTAAGACTTTATCCGAGAATCTGACTTACTTCATCTTTAAATTCCAATAAAATGAAATTTCTCTTCCACAAGCTTTTATAAGAGTCAAGAAATTTAAATAAAATAACAAAGAAATTGAAGAATTCTGAATGGCCAGAATAAATTTTTTATACGACCTTAAGTTTCTATTGGGGGAAACAACAATGCTTTTCGACTCCAATTAACCTACTTCAAACAGGATAAGCAACCAGAACACGGTAAAGATCAACTTTTACTGGCATGGTGACTTGACGTCGATCACAATTTTGACGTCAAATTTATACTTCAGAATAAATCTTATTCTGTTATGATTGGAATTTTTTATAAAAAAAAGGCGTTGGATAAGATTTTTTTAATCGTTTCTGTCAGTTTTTTTAGGATACTTCCGATCCTTATTAAGTTAAAATTAGCAAAAGTTTTGTTAATGGGATATATGACATAGAAAATGAATTTTCTACATATGTTGCAAAATGTTGTCAAATTATTTATGGATACTTTTCTATAATATTTAGATTTCTATTAAAAGAATGAATCTAACAAAAAATTCTATTTATAAAATAACACCAATAATGTATGAATAACTGCAACAATTTTATTCTATATTTTATTTTCATGGCCGTAGTCATGGGAGAGTTTCAGAACTTTTATAAAATAAAAAATATGTAGATATTTTAAAATTTATTTATTTTATAAGTATTCAGTTCAATCTCCCGAAATAAAATTCAAACTTTAGTTCTAACAAACTGTTTACAATGAAAATTCTGGGTAAAGCAATATAGATTATAGACATAAAAAACGTTTTGAATTAAAAAAAAAAAGTTAAGAATAAAAGATTTCTAGATGAATTTAGAAAATTTTTACTTCTAAATTATATTTATCAGTACGATTTTTCTCTTCTCCATCATCTAATTTTTGATCTTGTGTTTTCTTGTTCAACGAGTTTTACCTGTATTTTGTTAAGTTTTTCTGTGGCATTTTAAACAATTTCTTTGTTCTGTTATTACGTGATAGAATGGATTCATTTCTCGAAATATTTCGTGATTCTGTTATCAACTTATAAAATATCTAAGCGTGCGAAATGTATTTAACTTTATAGATATTTATATATTGTGTTCTAAGAAACGTTCGCTAGATTAAATGTTTGGTCACGTTTTCCACAGATTTTACATACAATAACATATATATAAAACAAAAAAATAATAATAATATTGTAATTTTACCTATTATTTTTCAAAAATGCATTTATTGAACTATGAATATCATAATGATTGAAAAATAAAAAATTAAAATTTAAGAAAATTTTCTTGCATCACATACGTTTTGATAACTATTGATAAGCATATGTTTGTCTACTATAATTTACATCCTATTTACACAATTTTACTGAAAGAACAATGTATTTTAGATACAATAAGTCTTTATATAATACATCATAATAAAAATATTTGAAAATCAACAATAATGATGCACAAATAAATTTTGTTAGATAGAAAATGAGATTAAAAAAAAATAAAAAAATCGAAAATTATGTAAGATCCACTACAACTGAGTTTTAAACGATATAGATTTCGTTTCGAAATATTAAAAGACTAGTTCTCTTAATTATAACAATATATTTTATAAATTTTTATTTTATGGATTTAATTTTATAATATACTGTTTTTAAAAACGCGAGCATACATTTTAACACGGATGTAATTTAATTATTTTTATCAAAACATTTGGTTTGTTCATAGGAAATGAATTAAGAATTGTAGAGAAATTCGGAGAAATTTCTTAAATGCTTTTTAACAATATGAAGATAAAGTTTTGGAACTTTATATTAAAATTCCCTCAAGAATTAAAGAACAAAAGATACTTTCTTTTGAAATCTGTTTAAATTTTATTCAGTTTATGAAGGCAAACCGGTATAGGGATAAGCGTTATTTTAAATAGTTTAAATTTGAATAAACTCTTGATTTCAAAATAAGAACAATAATTTTCGTTTATGCAGCATTTACCATACTAATATTGAGGGGAAACAAACATTTTATCGATAATCATTGTATATATAGTAAAGTCAGAAAAGCTGCTTTAAAAATTAGTTGTTAGGAGATTCTTAATACGAAATGTTAAATGCTGGTCTTTTGTATAATTATAAAAGAACTGGAAAATTCATAAAAAGTATTCTAGAGGAAAAAAAAACTTCTGATAGAGCTATAGTTTTCTACAGCATATTATATACAGTATAAAATTTAATTATGATGATTACTGAAAACGTCCTTCAGTATATATTTAAAATGTAATTTGTCATGTAAACAAATATTTCATATTATATAAAATTTTACGTAATTTAATCTTATATAACTGTTTCCATTAATGCAAACAAATATCCAATTATAACACGTTTTTTATGTAACAAAATATTCAAATCTGTTTTATTTTATTTGTTTTAATTCTTAACATGTGCGTATTGTTAAGAGTAAATCTATAAAATCTTACAAAATATAAAAGATAATTCAAGTTTACCAAAATCAAAGCCTAAATTATTAAGCTTTTATTATATTCTTAATCAATAGAACAGTATTGAAAATTTTTATTTCTCATTTGTTATTCTAAAGAATATTTATTTCTCAAAGTACAGGAAATAGTTTAAATGCATTTAAATTTTTATTAAAAAATTGAATATTTAAAAAATAGAATTGCAAAAAATAACAGTTTTTCTTATTTTCAATGACATTCTTATGAATAAATTAACTATTTTGAGAAAATCATTAAGTTAATTGTATCTCTCATATTTCTTTATATATTTAAACATATTAAGATTTTTAAATGTAATCTCAAGAAATGATATAAAATATTGATATCTGGCAATAACTACAGTCAAATCCTGATAAGATGCCCCTCATTAAGCTGCCACCTTCGTTGATCGCCAAGAAATTTGGCGGAATAGATCTTCTCTATGTTAATGGAATGGGCAAACCCCGATAAGACGCCATCCGCCACCCGCCAGTGGAAATGTCTAAACAAATATTCCTTTTGATATTGTATTTGTCCTCGTTAATCCGCTAGGAATATGTAAGGTGATTCACATCCCGAAGTTCATCAGAACTATATATATTAAAAGCTCTCTGGATTCATTTGTAACCAACGGGTGGAAGAGATGGAGTTACCAGTTAATCATGTTAATCATCTCTTTATTTCTGGTTCACACCTAGGTTGTAGAAAATTTAAAATGGTAAGAACCAGATCATTTCCATAACGACTAGTCATTTGATGTGAAGTCTTGTTAATGCTTCACTATGCCGCAATGCTCGCGAAAGGCTTCTCTGTTCTTTGAAATGTGCCAATCATCCGTTGAAGTTCGTTATGTCCATTTGCTTTCTAAAAACTTTCTTACTGTTTTCTATATAGTACTGTATACATATAGTATGCACATTATACTATAAAGTATACAGGTTTTTAAAAATCTTATGTTTGGATGCTAAATATAAATGTAGGCCTACTATATTTTATTAAATTTAATAAATTCGGAGTTCATTTTCATTTCTATGCGTATTTTCGATAAACCGACAATCCGATTAGCCGTCAAAATCATCTCCAAACGGATGGTGGCGTCTTATCGGGGTTTCACTGTATTTAGTAATCTTTACTTGGCATTTTGCGATTGACTATACATTTCGCATATTTTATAGCGATTCCTTCTTAGTTCCAACAATTTTTGGAGTTAATTTACGCTTATATTATGAATTATAGCTAAATTTAGCATTTAGAAGTTTTATTTGATCAGTTTTCTAATGACATTTTTGCTAATTAACCTTAAACAATTTCAATATCAAACTTAGATTACAGAATTTAACTTTGGTATTTAAATTGTTTAAGCTTAATTAACCAACGGAATCTATTTTCACGATTAATTCTGGAAATATAGTAAGCTTAAATAGATTTTGTATTTTCGGAATTAATTTTGAAAATATATTCCGTTAATTAATTATTTAAATGGTGAAAAAAATAAAAAAATAACTGAAATGTGTTATATATGACGAACATCATCTTCAATGCCATAATACAGGTATCCCTCCTATAACACGGCTTCCTCCAACAGGTTTCGCTCTAACACAGCTTGAAAATTGCGGAAACTCTCATATTACATGGTACTTCTATAACACAGTTTTAACTTAACACATTTAGAAAAATTACGTTTACTCTCCTACAACACAAAATATTTTTATTAATTTTTATAAATCCATACTAAAGACATACAATACACACACAAAATGCAATCATTGGGAAATATTCATAAATGCAATTTAGCTGGTTTGCTGTGAGAGGGACGATATGCAGTTTATTTTCGATTTTAAATTGAGTTGATTGCCAACAGTTGAGTATTTTGTGTTCCAAACGTTCAGTTCTTGGATAAAATATAAGTTTTTATTCTTCAATAGAGGAATGTGAAAAGAAGAAAAACTTTTTTATTCATAAATTTTTTGGGGGGTATATGTTAAGAAACGATTGTTTTCTAGCGGGTTGTAAAAGGGTAGGATTACATATTTTGTAAAGAGAACAGAAAATACACAAATTTCAAATGCATAAAATACTTCAGAAAGTGAAGTTGATATTGTTAAAGAAAAAGTTCTCATTTTAATAAAACATTGGGATATAATTATTAAATGAATGTTATATAGGCCTATACTTTTTTTCTTTTGTTTTACGTATATTATTTTTTAGGATCTTACCTATATATTTTTTCTTTATGTTTCGTGTTATTAATATTCTTAACAAAAATTAAGCTTCTTATGTGAAATTTTAAAAAGTTATTTGTTTTTAATTGGTTTTGGAACGTAACTAAATCTTTTTGTATTGGCTCTAGATCTCATATAAAACGGTCTCATACAACACGATATTTTTCAGGAACCTATCTACCGTGTTATAGGAGGGATACCTGTACATACAGTATATTGAATATTATAAAAATTTATTAAATGAAATATTACAGAGAAATCTCAGAAAATTGAATGCTGCCATTTTTAAATTGATGAATCTGCAGAGTTAGTTAAAAATCAAATTTGTCATTAAAATTTTGACCACCATGTTAAATTTTATAAACTTCTATCAGTTAGCTTAAGAGTTATTAAGGAAAATCATTTGAAGGTTAAACATTATATTTTGATGCAATCATTTAAAAAATCATCGAGCGAAATCGTCTAAAAACTCATGAACATCCTGCTAAATTTCATGAGAATCTAATGAATAGTCAAGAGAAATAGGAACAGTATCTCAGAAATTTGAACATCCGCCATTTTAAACGATTAAAGCTAGATGGTTAAATGATAAAGCATAGAGTATATCTTTAATAGTAGAACATTTCTATCAGATTTCACAAAAACTGCTAAACATAAAACAGCGAGACAAACGGATAGTAATCTTATATATAGGACCTATCACTTTCTTTCAGAAAATAAGCTAAAAATGACATCATTGATGTAGGGACCTACTATAAGTATTCTTTATTTTCAGATTTGGTTCACATGAAATTTTTTAACACATTCGCGATTTCGCTTAGGGGTGGCCAAGTTTCATGTCACTACGAGCCACATAGTAGAATTTCAAATATTTGAGAGCCGCATCAATTTTTTTCGGGTAATCTTAACAATAGTATTATAACATTGTTAAGATCTGGAGGCACAGCAGTGCCGCCGCCAAGTCGAGCAGCACGGCCGTACCATCCTTTTCTGGAAGCAACTCAGGGTACTTTTCACACCTCCATATCTTTGTACTGGAGTTGCCCAAGAACTTGAAATTTTTTTTATCTAGAGTATTTGGCAAACGGAAGGAAACCTCTAAATTTCACACTTCTATCTTTTCTAATTCAAAAGATATATGTACTCAAAATTTCGTTTTTTCGACACT
>WUQG02412217.1:0-16121 GCA_011317285.2 Androctonus mauritanicus
GTTCAGTTATTATTAAATCTTGTCAAGTAAAAAACGCAGTTGAAGCGTGTCATTCAATATTTATTAGTAAAGTTAATGCTTTATTACCGTTCTTTTGTGTGTGAGATCTTGGCTACACTTCCCCTTCTTGGAGGAAACGAAACATGTAATCGACTCCTTTGATGATTTGATAAAATATATCGAAATCGATATCCATCCTGTAGGAATTTCGAGAATAAGCGATTTATGAAAAATCATATACATTCGGATGATATAGAAATTTTACACCTCCTCCGAGTCAGGACTTGGATGAGGTTCAGATAATATCCGGGTTAGGTTAGAATATTGGTGAGCAGAAGAAACAGATTTCTCACGAATTTGTTTGGAGCGGCCCAAAAAGGAACCGAAGAGGTCCACAAGAGATAAAAACCGAGGACTGTTGCGAAAGACCACAATCCATTTTATAAATGCGTCGAGAACAGCACTCTTCTGCGTTACTCATAAAGATCTCCTAGATAGGATATCGCACACTTCTCACCCTCAAAAGATATTATGTGTAAGGTACTGTATTGTTTTGTCTCTCCTTACTGTCAGTTCTAATCTTTCTCGTCGAACAAAATCGTTGAGTAGAAACAGCGCTGTACTGCGTTTCGGTTTCGGACCTCTCGAGCAACTGATCAGGAGCCGAAAGTATGCACATTTTTGTAGATCTCTGTCCCGACAAATGATTTTCAATTTATTAATTGTTTATCTATAATCAAATATCTAATTCCTTTAATTTTTTTGGTTGGAATATTTGAAATTGTAGCAAGAGTATTGACGTTTTTCAAGGTTTCCATTTATTCTAACATTTATTTTATAAATGCATTTTTAATCTCGTCTGATATATCTAATCATATAGTTTTAATATCATCATTGAATATTAATCTTATTCTAGTTAATCAATTAATTTGCTATACATACTTAAATATTCGTTTAATGCGATTTGAAATTCATTATCATATTATTTGCTTTAATATATTAGATCATTACATAATATTAATTATCAATTAATTTCTTTACCATCAGTGAAAATAGATCTAATATCTTCTAACAGATCCATTTATTTAAGATGCCTTTTTACAAATATCTTTCAAAATAACGTTCTTATGAAGCCTACATCTATGTGTAGAACATCCATTTTCTAACATTCTAACAAATTTATGCTATTCGAGATCTAAAGATAGAATTTCTTATTGATAAGAAATTTTTTTACAATTATTCTACCTTCATATTTAAATTTAACACCATAAATTTCATAGAAATTTTTAATACAATTTCTTATTTGATTACACTCTATCTACAAATATTCGTCATCTGCATATCGTTTACATTAATAAAATATTTCTGAAAATGCTTCAGTTATTTCATCACCAGTCTTCCTTTTAATTGGAAGATCTCACGCATTCTTGTTAAGTATTAATTATTATATAACAGTTAACATGTAATTAGGGCAAGACATCACCTAAGATCTCAAGGACTTGTACAAGATATTTGAGCGGAAAAAGATATAAAACCTGCTCTCTCTAAGAAACACATGTATTATAAGTCGAACCAAATAGCTATCATTTATTTTTTAATAGAAATAGCAATATAAATCAGTTTCTTTGAAAAGTCTGCAAAAGTCCAAATTAGGTATACCATGTCCTAAATTCGACCATATGATTCCTAAATCGGACCATAATGAAAAATAAGATTAAAGCTACAAAAATTCAAATAATACCTTTATTTACTACAAGCATTGTTTGCATAGTGTTTTTTTGTTCTTCATCTTAATTTTGCGCAGTTTTGATGAGCCCATTCTTTGCATCTCATGCACTAGATCATATCCCGTACCTTATCCTCTTTGCATAATTTACAAAGCCACCCCACCAAGTTATTTTCAATATCTGCTGGAAGGTCAACGGTTCTTCCAAATGCCTGCTTGTGTTCTATAGCATTAATATTGGTAACATCAATGTGCCTTTTTAATGTTGCTTTCGGAACATTATAGGTGCGAGCTCCAAGTTGCCTATCGCTAATTCTCAATTCGGCGCTTAATAATTCAAATAATTACCAGATTCAGAAGTAATGTCATTTATCGACAAAAAAAAAAAAAAAAATACAGCAATTTAATTTACCATAAACATTCACATTGTTTATATACAGATGATTTTATCTCTGCCAGTCATAGAAAACTTATATAGTTATATACTGTATTTATAAATGCCGCAAATTGTATATTATTCATATCCAAGTAATCCAAGTATCTAATAATCATATCCAATTTTTCTTAAAATTTACAAATTGAAATATTTTATTGTTATCAAAATAAAAGATTCTGGCGCTGAATTTGAGAATAGCTCTTCTTAGTAAAATGTATAATTTTATTGAATTAATTTATTTTTATATTTTTTATTAATAAATTTTCGAATCACTTTTTTAATGGTATTTATAGTTTCCTGATATCGTCTTTATTGACGCTAACTGGAATTATAATTGTTTTAGTAAACAATGAAGAAAGGTTGTATCAGAAGTGCTTTATCGCTCTGTCTTTCAAAGATCGGATATTACGTCGGCTGTCATCCTCAATGGTATATCGCAAGTTTCTTCTTGATATCCATCGTTCTGGCAACAGGAATTTTGAAAATTTCTTTGGTGAAAGATATAGAATATCTTTATACTCCAATAAATGCAAAAAGCAGGTTAGAAAGATACTCTGTGAAGTCGATGTTTCCTATTGCTACGAAGACCGAATTGGACTTCATAAAAGTTATTAACTTTCCAAGAGGAGGAACAGTCATAGCGGAATCGAATGATGGAGGTTATATGAAGAACAATGCTGCGATAAGTGATTTGTTGAAATTGAACGGAATCATTCAAAATATCAGCATTTTCTGGAATAATAACTTCCTTGGCTATAAAGATCTGTGCAGGAAGGCAGAAAATAATAACTGCTACGGAAATTTCGTTACTTATCTAAAAAAGGAATTAGAACGTTTCAAGAATGGAAAAGCATTTATTACGTATTAATTTGTTATTGTTTAAATTTATAAATTACCCGCTTTTCTAATTACAGCATATCAATGACTATTATCAGTAAGTTTGAACTGTTGTATGTGATTAAAATAGATGCAGTTACGGTAGTCTAACAACAACACAAATAAAATTTTTCTTGGCAAAAAATTCGTAAATCGGGGTCGTGTTTATTAAATCAGCCGGCTAATCATCACTAACGGGGGTTTAATGTAATTTATTAGACGTATTTCTGTTTAATGCTAACAATGTCCAATCTTAAAATCATTAGTAATCAAATTTTTCTCATTTTATTACGACTAAGAAAATAACTGGAAAATGACAAAGTTTTTTTAAGACACAATGTTGGCTATTCAGTAATTTATTCACGGTAATTTATATATAATTATTAGTCATAATTTATAAAAATCACGAATTTAATGTATTATAATATACAGGTATTTTACAATACGATTTGAAAAATGAAGAACCCTCAGATAACACAGCATTTTTACAAAACAGTTTTTGCGTAATACATTTAGAAAATTATATTTATTCTCCTACAACACAAAATATTTTCATTAATTTTTGTAAATCCACACTGTGGATACACAATACACATATAAATTGCCATCATTGGGAATTTATGTGTGTATTGTGTATCCATAAAATTTAAAGGAAGTGTATCCACACACTTTAAATTTTCCGTTATAAAAATAATACACTTCCATTGATAGAAAACAAACTTGAAGCACGCGCTGAGCAAGAGGATGCGCAGAAAAAAATATTAATGACATTGTAATTTCAAAGGAAAATGTAACAGGACAGGTGTCTTACAGTTTTCACGTATACCCGATAGTTTTCGTGAAAAATGCCTGGTCCATAGAAACGTGGGCACCCTGTATTTAATGGAATTATTATCATCTAAAAAATCATTATCTGAGCTAATCGAACCAAACTACATTAATAATAAAACATAAAACTGTTATCTCATAAAATTTTACTATTATAATATACTCCATATCCGTTTGAAACTCTCAAAATGGGAATTACCCACTTTCAAAATAAAAATTTTTATCATTCTATTAACGAACTAATTTTCGTTTTACAAAATCTTAGTGGTTTTAAAGGTATCATTTACAATTTGCTTCAAAATGAAAAGATAACGTAGAAATGTACATATTTAAATAGTTAGCTTGATTTTCTTGATAAATGGACTTAGGCCACTTTCAAAATAAACGGCTCATATATAACAGTGATATGCATTATCTTATACTTTCGAATGATCTAACAATGTAAATAACTATAATTATTAATTAATAATAATTATTGGCTATAACTATTAAAAGAACTATTATAACTATTTAAAGAACGAAAGTTATATATTACATATCACAAAATAGAATTATAACACAGAATATTATCGGCATTTTTAAAAAATATGTAAAGATAAAAAAAAAATAAAATCTTTTTTTTTCTGTAGCAAGTATCCGATTGAAAGAACTGACTTCGATGCAAAAATCCACGGTATAAATTTAGGAGGAGTATTGACCAATGAAATGGGATACGTAGAAGATTTTAAAGCAGTTCGTGTTTTCTATATTCTGGATGACGATACTGAAGAAAGAAAGAGAATGGCATCAATGTGGGAAGAACAATTTATAGAAATTCTATCAAATGTAAAATTACGCAACATCCAGTTCTATATAATTACTAGCGATAGTAGAAATATCGAATCCAGTCGTAATTCTGAAATAGCTTTCTCACTTGCATTTATAACTGGTGCCATTATGATATTATTTGCCATAATATCTTGTTTATCATGGGACGTTGTTACCAGCAAACCGTGGACAGGATTTGGCGGAATTTGGAGTTCTTTCTTAGCCACCATTGCGGCCTTTGGATTATTACTACATTGCAATATGGAGTATATTGATATGAATGTGGCTGCTGTGTTCCTACTTGTAGGTAAGTATGAATATTAAATATTGAATTTTGACATTTATTATTATAATAATTAGTAACTAGCAGATTCATAAACTAGTTTTATCATGCTTTTTTTATTTTATAAATTTTTTAAAATGTAATTTTTAATTGAAATTGATTTAATTCTGTTACATTGGAAATTGTGAATTTTATTTTTTATCATCAACAAGGACACGGAAATTTCTCTATCCCACCACGGAATTTAATTTAAAATTTTATATAAGCATTTTTAGTTCATTTTATGCTGAGTTACGGTGAAAATATTTGTCTTATGATGTGAAATTTTTCGATGAATTCATATCATAAATTGAGGATTTCTGACAGCGCAGCCAAACCTGGTTTTGTTCATTCCCTGAAGAATTATAGCGAAAAAATTTTTACCACAAATGAAAATTTTTCTTGAAATTCTTGTTTGAATATAAATAAGTTCCTAATTTTGAATTTCAATTGAATAAAATCATAATCTGTTAAATAGCAATTTATTAATTTCAGTATTTTTTGTTAGGAAATTCTTTCTGTATTTCATGACTTACGAAAATTAGAAGATAAACATTTCATCTATATTTCAAGGGTTTTCATTATGAAATGTACTGTCATGTTAAATTAACACATTCATTTTTTGCATTGCTTCAATATAATGAATCCGATTTATTACAAGAAAATATTATGAAATTCTATATTTGCATTCTACTTTTTAATAAGTAAAGTACAGTTCGTTTTTGTTTTATGCTTTTTTCCTATCGCAGATTATTAAGCAGCGAAATATTCCAATATCCACAACAGATCTCACACTCATGGTTAAATTAGCCTTAGGTAACATTGGGTTTTGCGGTCCTTCTTAAAAATATTGAAAATGTGAGACCCACGTTTTGATCCAGAATCCTTCAGGATATAAGTTCAGGTCATTTAATATATATATAATTATTGAAAATATATAATTTTATAGTCTATGTCTATATTACTTACAAAATATAGATCATAAATTAAGCTGTTTAAATCTTACAAGTCTATATTATTACATTTTTACTTGCCGTATACTTCTGTATTAATTACTAAACAATAGGGGCAGTGTTACTTTTTTACTATACACTGTTTTCCGTTTAAAATTGATCAAACATCAGACAAATTAGAATACGCATCACTGGAATATAGACTAAAACAACGATTTCAACGTTTGATCATGAACTCGTCTTTAATTAAGATATCTGGAAATGTAGATTTCAGATTTTTTCGTCAAGACATGAAAATTTCCATTTTCTTGAGTTCTAAGTGGTGGGAATAAACAGACCCTAGTATAGATTATCCATTCCTCTAGACGAGACACCAACTCGCAGAGGACGGAAATTAATAAAAGATCCAGTTCTCGAATAAATTTTTCGAGGGATGGATACAAAATCGAAAATAGGAACTTCGAGTCGAATTTGTTAAAAAATGATACCATCTTTCAATAAATTAGTGATTACCATCGTTGTGATTATTAAATGATGAGGTTATAGAACCCACTCACAAACTATCCTTTCCTGCGGAGGGTTTAGCCGAATTTTAGAGAATGCGGATTGATGACCGGATGCGGTTCCCATGAATATTTCCAACTGTGGCACATGAGAATCGAACCCAGTTCTAGAATAGAAAGTAAAGTGTTTTTATGTCGACTACAGCACACTTTTGCGGTACAAATCTTATAATAATATTTCACATTATTATAAATTTATTTAAAACAATCTGGAATCTGATTTTATATGAAACAACGCCTCTCGCTGTCTTTTAGGAGAGATCTCTTTGACGTTGTTTATTCTTATTTTGCATTAATCTAAACGTTTCATAGGATTCATAAATAATTAGTTCATTATATCATGAAGAGTCAAATATTTGTCGAAAAAAATATGTACAATTCTATCGCATCCTACATAATACGACTGACAAATATTTTTCATTTTTTCAGATCTCATAATTGATTGGACAAAATTGTATGAGGTTTATTTTACATGGAAAATTATTCTTTAGGAAGATTGGAAAGTTATATTTAAAATTTTGTATTTGTCCAACCCACGGGGCTTTACAATATGCATATACACTTACCGCCACAACAAAAAAAAAAAAAATTGGAAATTCATTTAACACCATGTAACAAAATCTCCTATGGGCCGATTTTAATGCAATTTCTTTTATATAAAAAAAGCGCTAGAAACTCAAGCTGTAATTTTTATTTATACTGTAGGCTAACCTATAACTTAATAGCTATAAGCTATTTCAAATAAAAATGTTTGCATACATTTATACGATTTCGGAATAAGATTTGGTTAAATTCTCATTGTTTAGCTCTTACTGGACATGAAATTTTATCGAAACACTTTTGAGTGCGCTTTAAATATTCTACCAGACAGTGAAAATTATACCATGATATTTAAATAAGTGTTGCGATATTGGAATATGTTTGAAAGTTTTTAATATTTTCAGTCGTTAGAGAAGTGCATCTTAGGGGTAGTGCATGCAATAAGATCGTTTAACAATATTTATAATTCAAATACCATCTTTTTCACTAATTTAAAAAATGCTTTATTTTAACTATATTATTTGGTAAGAAATTTACATAAATATATTTATTTTACTCTATTTTATCAAGTTCCATCCAATTTAATATCTAAACAACAACTATCGATATAGATATAAAAATAAGGAAAATATCATATATAGTTAATCCCTTTCTCTTTCCAAATTTTATATAGTTATTTATATAGATAAATATTTTCTATCAAAACATCAAATATATAAAAAATATAAAAAAAATAGTACTAAGAAATTAACATACAATCTTAAAAATTTATATATAGCTACTGTACTTTGGTTGTCATTATATTATTATTTTGCTTTCTTAAATCTTCAATCACTCATATTTAAATTTTACTAATTTCTTCATACTAATTTCCTAGTACAGGAAATTATTTACTTGCCTAACTTTCTACATATTAGATGTTTATAATTTGATATAATTTATTTTTTAGATAAAAAGTATTTTCTCAGAGAGACATTCAAACATGGTAATATGTCATTAAATATTCCCTTTATTTTTATTGTAGTTGAATCGAAAATAATAAACATATTTAAATCACATTTGTCTGAAATTTGTTCAAATATGTGATTTACAGAGACATTTCTATAGAAGAGAATCATCCTGTTTTTTAGAAATTTCTCTATAGAAGCGAATGATTATATAATCTATGAATCTAGATTTTTATTCAATTACGATAAGCGTATATTTTAACCTTTGCTTAAAAGATGTTAAACAAAACGATATATAGTGGTGTTTATGGAAAACGGTCCCTCATTTCCATGCTTTATTTTGATCCGATTGCGCTGAAATTTTCAGATGCCTCGAGTAATCTATACCTATATTCCAAATTTCATCGATAATGGTTGAACGCATCGATAATGGTGGCATTGGTAGAGGTGTCTGCGGTAGAAGAGAAAAAAAGGTGAAGAAATATGATGCTTTTTGTCGATATTTGCAATTTTTAAACTGCACTATTTTCTTTATTAGTTAGATAAGAAACTGAAAATTTGGTAGTCGATATACTATTGAATATTTTTCTTGAATATAATCGTCAGATCAATATTTAATCTAAAATGAAAGTTACGGCCAATCGAGTTTTGGTATAAGCACTTCGATAATAATATTCAGTCAGCAACTATTGTACTTGGCTTAGAATCACTAACATCCCTCTTGATACATAATTATATATATAAAATATAAAATACTGTATGATGAATTCGTACAGTATAGTGTCTTTTAATATCGAAATCGGATTTAAAATACTTATCGATTAACAAAGAGAGAGAATTAAACTTTAAAGTGCTCTGTCGGAGATGGGAAAAAAATAGTGGATATAAATTTAAAATAGTTATTGACAAAAACTGAAGGACAAGAGAATCTTAGTAATTCATGCATTATCCTTCGAAACATGTCTTAAAAATTTTAAATACATACCAATTATTTTGAGCCTGAATATTTCTAAAAGTTTAACTAAAACGTACTTTTACGATTAAGCGATTGAAACCATATTCCGTGCCCATATTTTTGTAAGTAGTCATTAATTAACGTCTTTATTATTTCTAATTTTTGGCTTTTAAGTAAAATTGAATATAGAATTTTATTGAAATGGCTGGTCGAAAATCTTTCATACTTCTGTGTAGAATTGTGCCAGACATCGGGCCCCATACCTACTGGTACGCTATTGAATTATCTAACCATCAATTGTTTCCGTTTTCTTTACTGTATTCATTTAAAGCAAAAAATAATAAATTATAATACTGTACACGATCCGTATTAGTTTGCATTTCCCAATTATCAGTTTACTGATTTACATAATTCTCGATTTTATTCATTCAGGATAAGTTTTACACATGCTTTTAAACAACAATTATTAAATCTTTGTGGAGATCAGAAACGAAGGTAAGTCGAAACGTCAGCCTGATACCAGGAGGAGTTTTGCATGTTTCTCCGCCGTCAGGAAATGACCGAAAACGTTATTATAATTATTGGAAATATTCATTTCAGAACACAGCAGGTGAATAAGTAGCGCAGAGATCTAGGATAGGAGAACTGACTCAAACGTGTATATATTTATTTAATCGAAAAAATAGAAATATAATATTAACTAAACACTAGATTTAAACGAACAGCTGTCTATTAAACTATTAGATTATTATAACGAAATCAAACAAAGCTTTCTTAAACAGAAGACAGAGAAAGGATCCTGAGTTGTGTAGATGAACCTGAGAGAGAAAAGTTATACACGCTTCTCTTTCTTCTATTATTCTTTACTCTCATTTTTTGTAGCCTTTCTTATTAAATCGATCAACATTCTTCCCTAATTAATAGCTTCTTAAATATAACGAAACACCATCCTGTTCTTTATTCATCATCGGACGACCGCCGACGTGGACGGGAATTGTCGCCTTTTCCAACATTTTCGTAACGGTTTCGAAAGAAGAAGAAACTTTCGATAGTTTCTTCACCAATTTTCTCACTAGCCTGTCAGCAGCGGCAGCTGCCGCGACTCCGGCTGCTCCACCAGCAGCCCCGACACCCCTCTGAACAAGGAATCATATGTATTTATTCAGCGAGATACGGCGTTCTAGCCCTCCTTCCTCAAGCGATACAAAGAAGTTAGCTACAAAAGATGAATGAAATTGTCGTTTTAGACATAAGTCTATTTTTGTTTTTTTTATCAGATATTGGCGATTTTTATATAAAATTTATTAATCAATTTTAATAATTATAAAATACGGTAGAATACAGCTATCTGACAAGCTACAAATATGGCGGATGTGCGTGATGTTAACAAGAGCGTCACAAAAAATGCTTAAAAAAAAATTATTTGTTTTTGGGATTATCGGACTCGTTGAACCTCTGCATCTGTACGTACTTACAAAGGATATAGGCCTACATCTCTGATATAGTAATTTCACTTTAATAATTTCATTTATAATAATGCATATTTAATTCATATAATTAACTAACTATAGAAGTTTAGTCAATCAGCAAATTTTTATAATTTGATATGATTTTGACAAAGAAATTGCATTACTAACAATGAAAAACATTCCATACCAATTTTGCCTAATTTCTCTCTATATATTAATATACTTTTTTGTTAACAGCTGATTCCACATTCCATTCTTATAGAATACACTTAATATTCTACAAGAATGGAGACGAAACAGGTCCATAGCCTATTCATCCCTATACAGATGATAGCGGGTTGTGATGTTCTAGATTCATAAGAAAATTTATTCATGGAATCGACAGGGCAAGCCCAGATTCCATGAATAAATTTTCTTATGAATCTAGAACAGATTCTTGTTCCTTCAGGCTGCAAAGCAGAAATGTTTTTATACCACCAATTTGATCCACTTTTATATTGATAATCCTTCTTATAATTTCTGAAATATTAATCGTTTACATATTGATAAATTCTGAATTTTAAAACAAAGAAATTTTATATATTAAATCATATAAGAATTAAAATATGATCGGCTATATTGGATGCATGGAAATGATTCATATTTTCATTAACAAGGACCCAAATTCGGATTTCAGTCCCATCTATGCAAAAAATTTGATAGTTTGTAGCCACCCATATCAATCTTAGTCTGCTACAATCCGGCTGTTTCTGCAAAGAGAGTGCTCGTTCACCCAATAAAGTGGGAAAAAATACCACTTGTTAAAGAAGAGCCAAAAATTTGATATGTTGTTATAATATCTTCTATGTTTCCTCTCGGGTAAAACTTATTTTAAAAATTTTTATTATTTCATTAATACAGAGGTACACTCTTGAATATCTCGTTCTGTAACACTCATTCGTCTTTTAAAAATAAATGTGAATTTATGTAACAAATGAAAACTTTACTAGAGACATACTTCTATTGGTATTCAATATAGAATATCCTTCCGGATTATGCTCATTTTTGATCATTCGTATATTCAATTTAAATGTTTATGATTCTAAAAAATTTTAATTATTTTATTAAATTATTTAACTTCCATATTTTTAAGGTGTTGGTTTAGATGATTCTTTCGTGCTACTGGCTTCTTGGAGACGAACAAACAAGGAGGATAGTGTGGAAAAGAGAATGAGCGACACTTACTCTGAAGCTGCAGTATCTGTAACCATAACATCATTGACCAATTTTCTAAGTTTTTCTATGGGCTTTATGTTTCCCTTCCGAGCCATTCGTATCTTCAGCGTATATGCTTCACTTTCAATTCTCTTCGATTATATTTATCAAATCTTCTTCTTTGGTGGAATAATGGCATTGGATGGATATAGAGAAAAGAACAATATGCATTCGTTTTTTCTTCATACTATTCAACCAATCGAATCTTCAGGTAAGTGAATTTTAAAACTATAAATTTTAAAAGGTCTACAGCATAGTCGAAATATATACGAACAAATTTATATTGTTAGAAATTATATCAAATAAGTGAATGATCAAAACGATTTATAGAAGTGAATGATCAAAATGTTGCATTCAGTTCAATTAATATAGAAAAAAAATATTTCTCGATATATTGAATGTTACATGAGATAATTTAAATAAAAGGATTTTAAAAATTTCACTATGGGAATTATGAATTCAGGACTACTTCCAGATATAATACATCAATAAAATTTTCAATTTTTCGCTTTGTATTCTAAACTGCCTTCAACTATAAAATGATTTTTCGTTTCGAAAAAAGAGAATGATTAAATAAGTTCTTAATTACTCCTACAATATGACGTTTCGTTAAAAAATGAAGAAATAATTTAGTTTGAAATCAATGTTAAACAATAAAGAAATAACTATACTCAGAAGTGAATTCTATTACTCACGGTATCCGTGTTGAGATCAGTAATCATGTGAAAAATGGGGTGCATATCCCCAGTCCTAACCTCTTCAGAAAATCGAGGTGAATGGCCGCGTGGAATTCTTATACTTTCCAACAAAAGAATTAAATTTTTCTTTCGGATTCGACTCTTGGAAAATTTATTCGGGGATGTGGATCATCCCTGACAATCCTCATCTGTAGTTAGGTTACGTTTAAAATGATTCAGTGAAATCAGAGAAATGATATATCGCATTAAGAAGGCAGAGCATTCAATGTCTATCACCGGCTTTCTAACAGTCTTGATTACATAGGATAGATGATGGAAGGATGGGATTTAACATGCTGAATCGGATCCCTCCTAAAAAGTTAATAGCATGAAAAAAGGAATTCAATTCGTTTCTTCGAAGTTTTTTCACATCAGTTCTTTTTCTATATTCCGGCTGATTTCTTTTCACGGGTAGGTAGCCTTTGTAAGGTGTGTTGTTCTCCTACTAGTTAGTAGGCAGCTAATTGTGAATCTGTTGATAAAATATGAATAAATAGAAATACGCATTTTCTGAAAAAACATTAAAATGGTTCCTTTAGAGTGATATTCAACGGTATTCCACGTGGCTATCTGGACAAATTCACTCGAAATTTCTTCCTAAACTTTCGGTAATAGGTAATGAGAAACTGTCTTAGAAATGATACATATTTGGCAGGAACATATCTCAAACTTTACGGAAATCCTGATAATTCATATGTGCAGTAGGCTTGATAATTAATGATAAATTTTTAGCAGTATATAATTCTTTCTTTTAGTAACAATGAAATAGTACTTTAAATAAACAAAAAAAGTTAATTTTCTTTTCATAGAAATAAAAAATACCCGAAGCGAAAATGACAGAAAGAAGTTAAAAAAGAGATCATTCTTAGTAACTGTGACTGAAAATCTGGGCAAATTTCTTGGTAAACGAATCGTCAAAGTTATTGTAATGGTCATATTCTTTTGTAATTTGATAGGGAGTATTATTTTAATGAGTGAAATAAAACAAGGAATGAAATTGACTGAAATTTTTCCATTTTCCTCTTACGTTACAAAATTTTTGAAAGCTCATTATAAATACTTTACCGACTACAGTCATTATGTACAAGTTGTTTTTAATCAAACGCTGGATTATTCCAACCCAAGTGTACAGAACGATATCGAAAACATTTTACGAAACTTCGAAAGTATTCCTTTTGCAAAAGGTTCTGAATACACCGTATGTTGGCTAAAGGAATATCTTTCCTATATTAACAATCCAGGAATAAATTATTTAATTAAGGACTTTAACATGAACAATACTGAAGGATTTTTGGACGGATTAAAAGAGGTATTTCTGAAATTTAAATCTGAATTAGGATTTGGAAATGATATATTGTGGAATGAAGACAGAAACCAGATTCTGGCTTCCAGGTGTTTTGTTTTGTATGGCAATGTAGGAAATGGAAGTTCTGAAAAACATTTATTAGAGGAAGTACGACGAATAGCAGCTGAAAGTAAATACGACGTTTTCATTTTCAACTTTTGGTTTATTATATATGAACAATACTTGAATATGCCTATAATTTGTTTACAAAGCATGAGTGTTGCAGTCTTAATGATTACTTTAGTATTCCTGGTGATAACAGTCGATCTGTTTATCGCCATTTCTTTGGCATTAAATGTAATTTTCATTCTGATTCAAACCATAGGATATATGAGTTTGTGGAATGTCAACCTAGACTATCTTTCAATTAATATATTGGTTATGAGTGCAGGGCTTTGTGTGGACTATTCAGCACATATAGCCTATGCCTACAAGAATTGTCAACAGAAAGAACCCAACGAAAAAATAATATCATCCTTAAACCTCGTAGGATATCCTGTTGTGCAAGCATGCCTGTCCACCGTTTTAGGTGTAGCCCCTTTGAGATTTGGTCCTTCATATATCTTGGTTATATTTTTTAAGATAATATTTTTAATTGTGTTATTTTCTGCTTTTAACGGCTTGATTGTATTACCAGTTATATTCAGTACTGTCGAATCTGTTCTTAATTCATGCAAGAAGAAAACCATCGAGTAGAAATAAATATCAATTTTAAGACATAACACATTTATTGTAATTATCTGATTTACTTATTAGTTGGATTTTATATTAACTGGAACAAACGTGTACTGAATTTATGTAGAAGTTATAAATAAATGAAACAATCATATGAAACTGACTGATGTATTACTTTGGTAACGTTTTCAAGCAATGTGTTGGTTATGATTGGGCTTCTTTCTTTATTTAACACATAACCGTTTCTTTAAACTAAGTTATAAAATATAATATATCAACGATATTTATATAAAAACCATACAGTATTTATAATCAAGCTTTGCATATATGCCCAAAACTTCAAGCTTCAAATTTTTACTATACAATATACTTAAATCTAGCAATACTCTATGTAATTCTTGTTCTTAAATTGTTCAGAGAACGCGATCAAACAGTAAAAATTTTTAATGCAATGTAAGTATTAATTAAGCTATATTAAAAGAATATATGTCAAATTCTCTAATGGTTACAATAAATTTTATCATATTTTATCGCATTAAATTGCTCCATCCTCTAGCTCCATGCTACTGGAATTGGAAGCGGATAACTTTGTTTAAAATATTTTGTCTTTTCCTCTGCATCTTCAGCGTCGCTTCCACGTACTTCGATCCTTTTAATTTTGCATAAATTATTGCCATTGTATAGCTTCATCATTTTATAGAAGTCATATGAGCAAGACTTTGGAAGTTTGTCTTTTACAAAAAAAAGTAGCCTACTGTATTTTTATGTTCTTTAAGCCTGCGTGTTATAAATACTTGATATGGAATCAATATATTCTTCTCTGTGTACATTAAAATTTCTCAAAGAAATTCTATACACTTTGTTTCTTTTCTATACTAGATATGGGTTATTATTATTCCTTAATAACTTAAATAATTCCAGATAGAATTAAAATATCTTATCTTGGAACTGCTTTTAATTGTTTAACAAATAGTTCCAGATAAAACTAAAATGGTGTACTTTCCAAATATGTCTTTAATTTTCCATTTGTTATAGCAACTGGAATTCATTGGATTTTCGAGTTTGATTATAAAATGGTGATTTATCCAGCAGAATTATCACAACGATGGCAACATCGAGTATTTGACTTATCGTCATCGTGGCATCACCATAACTGTTATTCTTCATCATCTATTGCTAAGTTACACTATCTCAATGTGCCTGTGACTTCATTGTTTTAGATACTGACGCAAGGTCAATCGCTACACTGTTAACACTTACAAGGGGAGGACCAACCTCCACCCTCCCAGATTTTGCTGAAATTTTTTTATATTATAGTACCCAGTTGCCAGTAATACATGGTAAAGTAACTCTTGCCAATGTGCAGTAATTTATGAGAAATCGTCGTTTTTATTTTTCCGTCAACATTAAATACCGAACTGTTATACCGCAATTTCAGGTTGCGATCCTGGCTATGTGGAACGGCGGTAGACTACGGAGCAAACCGTCCTGGGTTCGAAGCTCACTTTTCACTTTTTTTTTGTTTTTTTTCCTTTCCTTTTCCACGGTTAATAATTTTAATAACATAAAATTATTTAATATTTGAGAATAATTGTAAGTTTATAAAACACGAATATAAAACAATAAAATATTTATATTGTTATATGTATTTTTAAATGTAAATGAAGTGTGCTTCTCTCCGACAATAT
>WUQG02412228.1:0-16121 GCA_011317285.2 Androctonus mauritanicus
ACATAGAAAATTATGATTTATAACAATAATGAAAGAAAATTATGATAAAATATGACTTAAAGATTTTTATAACATAATTTCACTTTACTGAACAGTGTACATATAGCCTACTCAACTTACAACCGGTCTGTCGGAACCGATCGTAGTCGTAAGTCGAGCACTAGCTGTATATTCCATGTTTTTATTTTATATATCAAAATGAAAATTATTTGCAAAATCATATTTAGAACAGGTATATAAAACATAAATCAACATAGACAGTCTAGGCCTGGAGCTATCCTGAAAAACTATCCTGAAGATGTGAGACCAAGAATTGAACCTGGATCTTCTAAAGATGAAATACAAATGCTTTAAAATATGGTAATATTAAAGTTTTATAGGCCTAACATTACTGTGTACTAAATGAATAATAGTGTAAATATGTTTTTAGACTTTTATATGCATTAGTAAATGAAATGATTTGGCTGTGATTCATTTTAAAAGAAATCATGTGGAATGTAACAGCCGCAATAATTAAATATGTCTGTATTCGAAAATAAAAAATGAATTTATTTTAAAATTTTAAATTAAAACTAAAAAATAATTAAGCTAAATTCAGTACAGATTCCCCACTTTATGAAGATTCACTTTAGGCCATTTCATTTTTACAAAAGACCTAAATTTGTATCTGTTTTCCTAATCAAAAGAAATCTGAAAAAATTTTTGGTTTTATGAAAAAGAAGTCAGCCAGATGATCGTGTGAATAATGTAGTAGCTTACTATCCTGAAGGAGCAGATTTAATTTCGGATCCTACACCTCCAATTTTTTCCAGAAAAGGTCCAATTCAAGGCCACTGAACTCCAGCCTTCAATCTTCCAGTTGACCCATCAAAGTATTTGACCAATCTGTAATAGTCTCTAAAAGTCATTGATACCAGATACAGTATATATCATGTGTGATATGGCGGCTTAACTGGAAACAATAGTGCCATAAATGAAGCTACAGTATATAGGTAGTACATTATTCCTTCTTTATACAGGCTGTGTATTTATTATGTCATAAGTGCTTTTACAATATGTTAGTTTTAGATTTTATGTATTATTTCTTATGTTTTAGTAAAGGTTCAGGAATGTTCAAAAAATTTCCTATATAAATTAATAATTACATAACAGGCTCTATTATACTGCTTATTCACATTTCTAAGCAAGAAAATAAAGAGTTCAACACAGATTGCAGTTGTGACCAAACGTATTTAATATTACGAACATTTTCGGCAATACAATTTCAGTTGGCATCTTCAGGCTTCGAACAAAAACAAAAAACGGCTAAGGATTCTAGAACTAACGAATACAAACAAAATTCAACACAATCAGTTTCCTTGGAAACCCATATACTTTTAAGTAATTATACGCTAAACTTTACAATGTAAACAATATATATTAGACTTTTATGTGCAAATGTCCTTTAAAACATAAAAAAAGATTAAGGATTTGTTAGTTCTAGAATCCTTAGCCATTTTTTGCTTTTGTTCGAAGCCTGAAGATGGCAACTAAATTGTATTGACGAAAACGTTCATAATATTAAATACATTTGGTCATAACTGCGATCTGTGTTGAACTCTCTATGTTTTCTTGGTTAGACACGATAATTACTTTTTTGCTTTATGCCTCTTCAGTTAACAAAAGTTTTCATAGGAACACTCAACTTTCATAAAGTGAGGAAACTTACAGTTATTAAATTTTTCAAAGAATGCTAAAGTTTATATTGCAAATTTTTATTGTATATAATATCATTTACAGCACTTCCCAACTTATGCAAACCCTACTTCTTATAAAAAATTTTGATATCAAAATACACTAAAAATAATCTTTATAATTTTACAATTATAAAGATTATTTTATGCATTAGCATTATAATAATGGTTATAGCACTATTGAAAAATAATTATCAACGTAATTTGTATGTGATCGTAGTATGACATAAAAGATAAGCTATATATATAATATGTAATATTTAAAATTTTACTATTATCTAAATAATTATGTAATTATTTATGTAATTAAATTCAACTTATATAAATTAGAAACTTCTGTAATCATTACATATTTAAATTATCTTACTTTTGTTTATCTTTCCTATGTGAGGATGAGGTATAACTACTAAGAGGACTGAAGGTTGATAAATCAAGATATGGTGAATGGACATGGATGTTGCCTATTAAAATATTAAATAAAAATTTTGACAATTAAAATTCACTTTTATTAATAATCTAAATTTTTAATTATTTCAGTCTTACCTTTAGGAGTATGCACTGCCCGAGTAACATCAATATTTGTTTGAAGGGATGCATTTTGCAACATTTCAGTGTATCTATGTAAATTATCAACTTGAGCCTGATTGAAACAAAAATTAAGTTTCTGTATCCTAATTTATCAATTTTAATATAAATATTTGAAATTAACAACAAATAATATCTGATACTCACACCTAGTTCATACCAGATATTAGTTTCTTCCAGAGGCGTTAAGAATTCAGCAGAAAATAATTCTGATAACATCTGAGCAGCAAGACCTGGTATACACACACATTTGTATTTGGTTTTGAACTGAGAGACAATAAATTTTATTGCATTATTAATTTATCAATACTCACTAGCCCAATCTTGGAAAGCCAATCCCTTAGATTCCCAGAACTGAGTTTCTGAAATTTGAAGTCTACGTAAAACATGAATAGGATAAAATTTTTCTAGCATAATAGCTGCCTGACGAACAGTTAACTGTAAGTGAAATTTAATTGCCATTAAAAAGTTTTAGCATTTAAGAACTTGGGTATATCATTATAAATATAAAATGTTTTTAAATGTTACAATTTATTAATATCAAACTCTTACATATAAATCTTGACTACATAATTTGATTTTTGATCTTGTTGAGACATTCAGTCCGGTTTGCAATTCTTTTTTTCTCCTAGTTAAACAATCAGTACATATTATAACCACAGTAAAATTAAAACAGAGTGATGATAATTCAATACCTTTTCTAATTTAAAAGTACAATGCTATATATTCATTAAATAAGGAAATTACTTGCATCAGATTATATATTTTTATTGTACTATAGAAAACTCAGTTAATGTACAGGATTGCTAAAATATATGGAAACAGCTAAATATTTTGAAAACAGTTTATCAGAATTCTTTGAAATTTGGCATCAGATTAAGAATCTTTATGTCTTGCTATCTGTATTTTTTCAATTTTATATCATTTGTTTTCAAGATCACAGACAAATTTCACATTTTTTAAAGGGCAATAAGGATCAATTTTGACCATGTTTGAAACGAGTATTTCATTCTGAATTCAGTGATATAACATATATTTATCTTATCTTTTAGGAAAACCTCAAAAAGACACATATTGATTTTATGGCAACATCGCTTCTTTAAATACTGTTTAACTAATAAACTATTTTCAAAATATTTAGCCATTTCCATACATTTTAGTGACCCTGTATATTTAAAATCAAGTCAAAAACATTTATCATCAGATTAAACTTGCAAGCACTACTATTGGATTTGAGCAAAATGATGTACATTATTTAATTTATTGCTTGATGTTTCTTTTGTTAGTTATTTTTGTTTGTGTTAAATGAAACTTTATTTTTACAAACAAGTGATTATACTGAAATTCATTACAAAATGTTTCTATTTAATGATTATTTTTACTTGTAAAATCTCTTTTATATCACTTCACATTTTTCATTCAATCATCCAAATAAATTACATACAAAATTACGTATACAAATTAAATAAATATAAAGGCATTATAAAGAATTATTTATTTAAAACTAAGAATTTTTTGCATTATTTTAAAAGTACCAATGGAAATATTGACTTTCTAATTTTAATCCAAAGTTGTGACAAAATGTATTATTTTTTTTATAATATTGAAACTTTTAAAAAATTGTAAAAAATATTTAATAGATTTATTCATAAGCTACTTAATTATCATAATTTAAATTATTCTAAATTCTTTAATTAACATGATTAATCAATATTTAGGTAAGTATATTCTAAATTAAAATAAATTATTGATATTCTTCTGTAAGTTTTTAATATAATTAAAAATACCTATCAACTTGATCTTTAAGAGCTGCTAATAAATCATCTTGTTCTTTCTCTAACTGCCTAAACACTCCTTCTTTACACAATGTGCCTGAAAATGGTTGGAAACACTGCTGCATAAATTCACTGTAAAGAAAAAATAATTTATAACAACAATAAAAATTATTATACTTATTGAAATCTTAATAGATGACTAAACTATTATTTATCATCATTAACAATGTCATATCACATAAGAATAAGTCTCAGAATACTGTATTTGATAATTATAAAAAGGAATAAGTATAAATTAATTTTATAAACAACGAATCAGGATACTCAGCATTGTTTGGGAACTCTAGGTATATAATATAGATTCTGTGTCAATTCTTGAATCATCATGAGGTCAGGCAGCATGGTAGTAATAAAAAAAAAACTTAAAATAGTTTAAATGAATTTATAAACTTCATGGATAAATAGGCTGATAATAAACCATGAAAAAGTATCATTTATTTAAGTATTTGGAATTTATTCACTTTTTGTATTCACTTTAAGATTGATTTAATCAGCTATGTCATCATCATCACATCCAACATTATATATTGTTGTGTCATCATGAAACTGTGTAATCAATTGTTACATTAGGATGTCATATGGTGTGATTATGATGTCACTCCAAATTTGCACAAAATTCTGAATAATTTAAAAATTTATTTTCAATCAAAATGCCCCACTCCTGGGTATCAAAATACCCTCTGTTACCATGGTATAATAGAAAGTCACTATGTATTTACAAATTTATCTATTAATTTTTTTGAACATGTCCAGACATTGTCTCAGAATATTTCTTGATGCTGATGACATCATTCATCGATAATATATTTATGATGTCATCCATTGGTACATAATAATGTTATCATAATGGTGCAACTATGACACATCATCCCAAATTCAAATATAACTGAAGAATTTAAATGAAAGTATTTTTGTAGTCATCCCAAAATGCATCATTCTCTGGGAAGATTCTGATCAAGGATAGCCTGTATTAACTGAGTTCATGGAATTTGCTGTAAGAGTTTGGTCTCTATAGATCAAACAGTGCAATATTCTGTGTAGAATAGACAGAATTTGCATTTTATATTTATATATACAGATTATTATTTTACATTTAAATATATTATAGGTGAATTATCACACTCAGAAATAAATTAAAAACTTTTCTATGAAGTAAAGTTAAATCTTCCACAAAAAGTAAACAGATTAATGGAAAATAAACTTTATATAGTTTATTCATAAGATTAATTTATTTTCAAAATAAACACACATAAATTAAGAATGAAAGAATGAAATTAAATATATATTTTTAACTTATTCCATGCCATTATTAAAAATAGCCAATGCTATATTAGTAAATTTTTGAATATAGATGTCATATTACCTACTACCAAAAGTGAAGAATTCAGGAGTTTAATTTTTATTTTTGATAAAGAAACAACAAAGTTTATTACACAATCATTTTTAAGATAATTTAATATTTCACCGAGATTGTCAAAAAATCCTTCCATTCCCATCTATTGTAATTCAATTCTGTTCAAATATACTGCAGTATACCATATGTTATGTATATTGCAATCTATATTATATTTGGTAAGAACAGAATTATGATAATTTATTTAAAAATTTGATGATAATGCAAAATTTTGTTTTTTCCTTAAAGAAAGATTGTTTATATAAACTGAAAAGATTGCCAAAGCATTCAAATATTGTAATTTTTATTTGGCAACATATTTGAAGTGAAAAATACATAAGAAATATATTTTTTGGGGAGGAAATAAATTTTCTTGAAAGGTAGAATTTTCTTCTGAGATCAAAAGGCTTTATTTTCCCTTAAAAATATAAAAAAGTTAAATTTTTTTTAAATAAAATTATTGATTAGTCTATTCACTTCAACTATGATATAAGGAATATTAATATGAATTAAAAAAGGATATGATGTTTATAATGTTTATATGGATCTCAAAACAATTATATATCTTTTAATTAATTATCAAATTATTAGAAAGAAAATGTATAAAAGCTTTTCTTGGCTGTAATAGTCAGAAAAACCAAAAATGTATTTAGTCTTTATTTTATTATTTTCTAGATAAAAATTAAACTCCTGCATGCATTCTTCACTTTTGACAGTGGGCCAGTAATGTGACATCATCTGTATTAAAAAATTTACTAATTATAGGTAACTCTCATATAATACAGATGTTAGATTCTTAAAAAATGCTATTTTATGTAAATCCATGTTATATAAAACAAAGAACTAGTACAAAAAGGGAGATTAGATTTCAAAAATTAAAAAAAAAATACTACTATATTTTTATAATTAGGCTAAATATCTTTATTAAAGCAGTTTTCATCAAAAGTATTACATATTAATATGTATTAAATAATATTTTCTTTGGAAATCAGATCAGTTGTTAAATGAAAATTGGGAATTTGTATATTCGATTTGAACTGCAATGTCATCAATTTAACAAAAGTCATCTTAATTATCATCTACATAATTACCATTTTTTTAAAAAACTAACCCAAAAATTTTTTATCTATGTATAAAGTAGTAAAAAGAAAAGCACAATTAAAATTTTAAAATGCACTTAATACTCCATGTACTATATGGAGATTCCTCTTATTCTCAAACCATGTTAGAGTGAAACTATGTTCTAGGACAATGCTCTACAACTTTTTATCTTCTAAGGCGCACCAACATTTTTTTGATAAGTCTGAGGCACACCACAAGTAAAAGCTTACAAATTCATAAATTACAATAATACATATATGTTTTTATTGAATAAACAAACACAATAAAATAGCTCTATGTATGTAGATATTTTTTTTTTTTAAGTTTTATACCAAGCAATTTGAATTGTATGCCAACACAAGAAACAAAAATATATGGAGTATACATTACATGTAAAAAAGTTTTCACTAAAGGCTGTTTTAAAGTTTAGGGAGTTTAATGCTAAATTTAAAATAATGTCGAGTGTTTGCAATATCAAGTTTTCAATTTCCACAATTATCAATCTACGTAGTTTTTTGCAATTTGCTTTTGGCCAGTTCTTAAAACAGTTTTCCAATTAACTTATTGATCGATTAATTATTTTTTCGTTTTTAATTTACCGCATAAAACAGAGGCAGCTCCAAAAATTTAATTATTCAATTATTCTCCAGAAAATCATGGCGGCACAGCCAAGTTTACCTGGCGGCACACCAGTGTGCCGGGGCACTGCGGTTGCAGAGCACTGTTCTAGGATGCCGTATTGTATGGGAGTTTTCTTCAATTCTTGAACTGTGTTAGAGCAAAACCATTATTATACAGGGGTTACCCATATATGCAAATTATTCCAACATACCTGTATACATATTGAGGTTGAACTATAATTCTTTCCACTTCTTCACGAAAAGCATTAAGTTCCTCTGTTTCCAATTTAGCTTCAAAAGCTGCCAAAGCTTGTTCTGGTCTAATCTATATTAAAAAAAAAAGAAAAGATTTTATAGTTAATTTTAAATCAAATTAATTTTTAATAATTGTTATGCATTGGAAACTAATCAGCTGAAATTAAAATGTTAAATTTATAAATTATCAAAATAAACAATATAAGCAAATATATGACTAACAACATAAGCAAATATTTGTGATTTATACTACTATTGATATGAGTCAATTTATCAAGTTCTCCCTTATTTCATATCAAAAATTATTTCTGAGAGGAGGAAATAGTTCTCCCTTCACAGATAATTTACCCTCAAAAAGAAAGAGTCAAAAGAGATTCTGGATGAAAATGGAAAAAATAACAATAAATTTAGACACATTAGCAAGAACTTCAAAAAAATTATTTATGTATCTACAATGTTGATATAATTAGATGGGCATTATCATTTATCCTTATCAACATTACAAAATTGCAAGTTACTCCAATGTCTTCTATATTATTATAAAATGACACTATTATATATTTTCAAATATCATACTCTCAATTCATATTATTTCTGTAATTATACGTTTTGAATAAATAATATTTAAAAATAATAATAACGATAATAAAATTAATATAACAATCATTTTTCTTTTTAGTTTTATTTAATAAATTATTATATTATGTAAAATGACATCATTGGAAACCTTTCAAACTTGACATTTAAACTTGATAAACATTCACAATGAAAAATTGTTTACAATATTTCAGGATTTAATTCACTTTAGTAAAGTATGTCAATTAATTTAAATTCAAATAAAACTATTTATCTTAAGAATATTCATGCAAATTTGACTAACTTCTATGGTATTGAAATATCAAATTTCAATATAATAGTTTGCAGCATACAAATTCAATGACTAACAATATTTTTGATAGCTATTCCATCATATATTTGTCAATTATCTTGCTGGATAATGGTCAAAATTATGCAGCTATTGAAAATATAGTATTTTGAAGTTGAAACAATAATTTTGATCTTCATATGTCCATAAATATATCAATTTTAGTATCACTTACATACATATTATTAATATATAATATTTATTGTACAGAATAGTTATTGAAAATTTGAAAAAAAAAAAAAAAAATTATTGTCAGTGATGAGATGCAGGTATATAGTGAAGATATCAGCATCTCTCTTATCACTGATAAGAGTTTTTGACAACTTCCAATTACATAGAATATTAAATGAATAGTTGTTCATGGAAGGTATTTTAATATATCATGCAAAATCACTAGTATTTTTAACAATGTTAAAATAACTATTTTAATAGGACTCTGACACTATACAATAGTATTTTTGCATACAATTGTATACAAAAATATGAATTTAAAATTACATCTTTAAAATTATGTATCATTTAATGTCAAAAATAAAAAATTGGATCACCTAGGAAGATCAAAAAACAATTTAAGGACAAATGGGAGTTAATGTTAAATAATATCTTATAATCTTAACTCACTCTCATTTCATGTTTTAAAAATAATATAAATTTTTTCAATTTTATATTAAGGTTTTGATTTATTACAAACAAAATCATTTTTAAAATGAATTGTTCAAGTAGTTAAATGAATAAAGTTTAAGAAACAATACATTTATTAACCTTAAAATAATGTCCATCTGAAAGTCCTGGTCCTGCAATTCTACGAACAAGCCAACTATCACAAGCTGGTATTCTTCCTCGATGTTTGATGAGCAAATGGAACATGAGACCATCCCACGTAACACGTAAACTACAGCGTAACATAGCCACTGGCATAAAGATAATTCCATTAATATTAACGTGAAAAGTTAGCATTTCCATTTATTATAAAAATATAATTCACTTACTAATTAGTACAAAAAGTGATCCTAGTGGGCAAATTATAAAGGCTATAAAAAGTGCTAAAATTGGCTGTAATATTCCTTGAATTAATATATGCCAAAATAATGCTTCTAACACAATACAATTCTTGTTTCTTATTGGAGCTGATAAAAGAAAATATTTATTAAGGATATTATCTAATACATAAAATAGAGTCCCATTTATCTGAGGAAATATAGATCAAGGGAGTCTCAGATAACAAAAAACTTTAATATCACAAAATGTATGATAAATTATTATTAAATAAACCAGATTTGAATATATTAATATGATCATATAAACATTATTTTCAAATTAATCTATTTATTGAATATAATATTTTTTAATGCTAATATACTATACTGCTAAACTCTGTATACTCTGGAAACAATACAAATGATTCCAGCACAACTTGCAGTATGGGAAAACATCAATATAATTTTTATTCTAACTGAACAAACGTTTTCGGCCAGGACCATCATCAGGTTCCAATAGAAAGATTATTTTGAATACAAACTTAGAATCGAACATCAGAATCTTTGGCAATTTTTTGGCAAAAAAAAAAATTGCGAAAGATTTTGATGTTCGATTCTAAATTTGTATTCAAAATAATCTTTCTATTGGAACCTGATGATGGTGCCCAGCCAAAAATGTTCGTTCAGTTAGAATAAAAATTATATTGATGTTTTCCCGTATTGCAAGTTGTGCTGGAATCATTTGTATTGTTTCCTAGATAATATTTTTTATTGTATAAGATAAAATGAATTGTCATTTATCTTATATTGTTTTTTTTTTTAATATTTGTATTAAAACAGTTAAATAAAATTAAAATTACTTCGTTGTATAATTTAAAATACTTTTAATTTTATTTATATCTATTTTATTACAAAAATTTAAAAAAATATCAATACAAGATAAATGATAATTCATTTGGGATAATCTTCGATTAAATGAGACTGTTAATTAGGAATCTACTGTAATTTAAAAAAAAAATACAATTTCTGAACAATTTTAAAATTAACATATTGACAAGCATTGACTAAAAAGAGATTAAAATGCACTTTCAATTTTTCTACTTAAAGTTTTATTAAAGGTTGTAATTCGGCACTAATGATGATTGCATAGCAACTGAAAGTACTATACCAATAAAGTTTTATTTTTAATGATTAACCTACTGCTATTGGTGCTTAGATTTTAACTATATTAAAGTTTTATATATATATTTTTGTACTGATTAGCAATATTTAATTATATGCAAATATTGTCACATATAATTAAATATTGCTAATCAATATAAGGAGAATAGAAATGTGTCGTATCATATATACATTTCCTTTCAATTCCAGCTTGCATTTTTGAAACCATTATTTATTTTTATATTTTATATAACACACTTATCAATAATAAAATATATGAAATGATATTGTTTTGTCAATATAATAATATGCATTAATAGAAAAGAATTAATATATTTTATAAATTTTACTGAAACAGTATATTCTTTAAATAATCAATATAGAAACTTGTTATTATAATTTGTGTATTTATGCTATATAATGATATTGTAAATAATTCTCAGTTTATACATTAAAATAAAAAGTAATAGTAGTATTGACAATTCTTTGTGCTGAAATATTGATTGTAATGGTTATTAATCGATACCATATAAAAAACAAATATATAACTTCACGATCTGTCAACATGTTAAAAAATCTTATTTCATAAAAAAATATAACTGTACTGTTAGATTATTATTACAATCTGCTAACACTGTTTGGCATTTGGTTATAAGACTTAAATACATACAGACTTGTGATATTACCATATATTTAAAATTTTATAAATTTGTAGTGATATTGAAAATTATATGATATAAGAATTATTGAATAAAGCTATATTAGCTATAACTTATCGATAAGTTAGATCAATTTATATTTGATTAAATATAGTAACTGTTGAATACTAATGTATTAAAAACTAACTAAATCATTTATGGCAGAATTTCTACTTTCCTGTAAATGATTTCACTTTTTGCTATTCAGTTCCGCATATTTACACAAAAACAGATTTAAACGAGTATTATATTGATTCTTTTCAGTCAAAATGAAAATAAACAAACACTATTTAATATTTACACTTTTAAACTTTTATTGGTATTTCAAATTTAAAAATCCTTGAAAATTTTCATTTAAAATTTAGCTATTTTTATTGAATAAAGCTATATTAATAATTAATATAGCTTGTGATAATTTATTATATTAATAATTAATATAATACATTATCACAAAAGGATATCAGATACCTAATACATTTCATAGTGAAATCATTCACCAATTATCTCAAATTTTATAACTATTAATTTGTATTTCTGCTAAAATTAGATAATATAATAATTTAAAAATTTTTTTTTTAATTTAAAAATGTATAATGAATTTATAAAAATCTATTATAAATTTGGCAATATTAACATAGTACAGCTGCTTTAATAGCATAAAGAAATTATACTTACAAGGACTATCAAAATCGTATGCAAACATCATACATAAATGAAAAAACAATGTTGATAAAGGCATCCTAAAAATATTACAATTAAATTATCATCAAAATGTTTTTAAGTATAAAGAACAAATATAATTCTGTAAAATATATTATTTACCAAAAAGGAGCAAGAATAGCAATAATCAAGGAGAGTCCAGATGACAACAGACAAACTGATGGAAAAGCTAACAATAACAACAATGTTCCAAGAGCTCCCTTTACGACATAATTCCATGTGCGGTTTAAATGACGACTAAATCCTTTACCTATAAATCCTGAAACATTAGTTTTAAATATGCTTTTTACTTATTCCATAAGAAGATTATATAAATAAAAAAATATATAGAATTATTCATTAAAAAAAAAAATACAAAATATTTAAAAGTTTTTCTATTTAAATTTAATTATTTTAATATAAAAGTAGTCATATTTTTTGGATTAATGTGTTGTTGTTGTTGCTATTATTATTAATCTAAAGCATAAGATAATATTTAAACATTAATCATCATAATTAAATTATATGTAATCACAGTTTTTAAAGACACCTGAATACAATTTAAATATGAATACAGTAGATAAATATTTACAGAAAGTTATCTGTATAGTGTAATTATTTTATAATGTATGTCAACACATTATAATATATATTTAATATTATTGAATAAAAAGATTAACATATTAGTTTGAAATGATTCTACCTGTATCTGGTCTTGATTCAAATTCAGTTCTAGATTTTGATATATGCCTCCAAAGTGCTATGAGTCTTGAACAGAGTGTGTGTGTTAGAGATGATTTTCTTGGATAGAGTGTGCCCTATCAATTGATAAACCAAAAACACTTTATAAAGTTAAAAAAAACACACACAACAAAATTATATAATTTTTTACTTATTAAAAAAACATGCCAAATATTTACATCCAACTGGTTAAGCTCCAAATCAGGCATAAAAGGCCGAATAGAAAATAAAGCGCGCAAACTAAATGGACTGCACCATGGTATAACAACCTAATTAATATAAAAAATATCATTAGAGGAAAATAGTTTTATTAAAATTATACATTAAGATACTTACTCCAAATAAAAACATGGCATTCCATGCCCATGCCCATGTGCGATAACAATAGTTCACCCATCTCCAGAAGGGCCACCTTGTAGTAGTTGTGCGTGTTTTTTGTTTTTCAACTAAATATACTGGCTATAAATATAAAATTAAAATATTATAGTAATCAATTTATTTATGATATACACAGCACACTATATCTCAAAATTTTAAAAATATTTTCGAGAGATTTTTGCAATCTATTAAGGTTAATCTATTCTTTACATTGAATTTTTACTATATTTAATTTAATTAAAATTTAGAATATATCATTGGGTTATTATTTCATGTTTATTTACATACTTATTAAATTTAATTTTTTTTACAGATTTATTACCTCATCTTCAAAGATGCAGCATCTAAATTAGTCTATTTTTAATATAAACTAAATTTAGAATATTACATTTAGTATGCATATTTTTAAATTACTAAAAATATTCTATGCTTTATATACTAGAACCACAGTGGCCAAATTACAGCTCATGAATCACATGCAGCTTTTTGGTAAATTCAATGTGGCTCCATACCATGAAAGTTAATAATTAATATGAAGGAAATACCTACTTAATTTAAAAGAATAATATATTTATAATTTGTTCATTTATTGTAAAAAGTAATATGCATCTATATTAAATAAATGCATGTGAAATATATAATAAAAAATTTTTGAAACCATTGTTAAGATTACATGAGAAAACTGATGAGGCTCTCATTGACCCAGAAAAAAACTGCAGTTCTTAAATATTTGAGATTCTCCTATATGGCTTGTAGTGACATGAAGTTTGGTCACCCCTGTACTAGAACCTTCATATTTTTAGTTTATATATAATACAGTCAAATAAATCCTTGTATGTGAAAATATGTTATGATCTCAAAGTATGAAATGATTTTATCACAATTAATAAAATAAAAACTTTTATATGATAAACAGCCAGTTAAATTATATCTCAATTAAAATATATAATGCTGAATATTCTGTGTAAGTAAACACTATGGCATTACATAATAAAAGGGTGGTAGATGCAAAATATATAGGAAAGATTATAGAAAAATAAAACTGCAATATTTTTAGTTTAATTTGAAACACTAAGTTCAAGAAACTAACAAAGAAAACCAAAGGATATATAAAGAACCTATAATTAGCATGACTCTCAATAAAAAAGTTATGCTGACATAAAGCAAAGTGTATATGCATAAAAAGAGTACATACTGCAAAGCAAGAATGTGCATAAAGTAAAGAAAAGCAATATGTATACTCTTGCTTTGCAATAATATAATAAATTATTTTGACAAAAAAAAATGTTTTTGCCATGATAATTTTTTTAAATCCAATTTACATAATTATTTCAAGAATGTAGTAAATAATAAACTGTGCTATATTTTATTTAGAAATCTTACTTCTAAACCAATACCTGATTAGGGTCAGATCGCGGTTGAGCAAGAGAAGAAGAAGTGCGATTAATAACTGTAGCAACAATTTCATTTTGTCCCTGAAATACTTTTCGTACTCGCCAATGATGCGGACACCAAATTTGAGTTCTCCAGTAAAATATCCTGGTAGGATTTCGTACTCTACTTAATTCTTGTTTCAAAATAGGTTCTCTCTATATGAATAAAAAATTTTAGTTTTGATATTAAATTAAGAACACATTTAATTTTAAATACAACTGTATAAAATTTTCACCTCTCTCATAAATGCCAAATCTCTTTGCAAAAAATACACTGTTTGATTAAGATTATGCTCACGACACAATGCTAAAGCTTCTTCATGAGCATCCCATTCATGATCAGAAATAAATTTCATCTGCAATCATAAAACAAAATATATAAAAACACATACATAAACACAAACATACATGTTCATATATAGGATATTCCTAAAAATCACTTTACTAAAAATATGAAGTATTTACTGTGATTATTTTCACTTGCATTCAGATTTTTATATGTAACAGAGAACAATATTTGATATAGCAGCATTTATTTCTATGATTTCAATCTCCAACCTATAACCTCAATAATGCAAGATTTAAAGAATGGAACATATAATCTTTATAAAGTAATTTTCAGGATATCTTGTGTATATGAAATTTTTAAATCTATAAAAAACATACTTCTGCTGAGTAAAATTTCTCCCTCATCCAAGGATCTATCAATGACAAAACAGGATGTGTTTCTTCTAATGTTTTTCTTAACTATAAAGTTAAAAAATATATATTTTAAAATTCTTTACATTTTCTATACTTATTTTTTAAAAAATGCAAATCTTCATTTTTTCATTATGTAAACATAGCATTCTCAATTTAAAAATCTGAGAAATTACTAAATAAAAACTATTTAAATTATTTTTTATAAATTATAAATTTTGAAGTTAATGATTTTATTTTTTATATTTGATATATAGATATATATATCACTGCTATATATATATATAAAGTTCCATGGAATCCAAACTCATATAGCCTCCTCTATATATGATACTGATAAAAAATAAAAATTAAAAAAAAATGGAAATACATTTTCTTAGAAGACAAAGAATAGATATGGATATTTCAATTCAATTGTAGCTTAATGAATAAAACTATATTATAATATATTCATGCTTTATTCATATAAAATACGAATATAATATAAGCTATTCACGTTTTATGTGAATTATCATTATTCAGAACTTCTTTTTATTATTTTTAAATAATTAATTTATTAAATAAAGTTTCAAATAAAGCATAGGAAACTTAATTCTAGGAAAATAAAATAAAAAATATGGTATTTTCTTCACCATGAAAAAACTATCTGAAAAATTTTCTTCCATGATCTCCAAGATGCACAATAATTATGCAGATTAATAACAACTTATTTTATTAATAAAATCAATTTAAAAGAAGGAATTACAGTGAAGAAGAAAATTTATATGGAATGCTTTTTTGCATCATGTTTCCACATACACTACATGATGGAGCAAAACAAATTTCTCCCCCCCATCATCCTTTTTCCTGTCTATTCAAAATGAAAAGTACAATAGAGGCATTTGTCAT